>PVKE010001391.1:35060-101830 GCA_004027555.1 Craseonycteris thonglongyai
AGAGAGAGAGAGAGAGAGAGAGAGAGAGAGAGAGAGAGAGAGAGAGAGAGAGATAAGTGAGAGGAGGGCCCACAGTAGTCTCCATAGTCATTGTTTTTCTACATAGTTTCATTCCACAGGTGGGTGCAGGGCTGTGTAGGGCAGGAACGGAGCCAGGGGCCTCCCACATGGGCTTGCCCCAGTGAGAACTGAACTGGGGGCACACCCCAGCTCAGCATATGGGCCCTCACAGGCTGGGGCCAGGATTCAATTCTTGGACCCTGGGGCTGCAAATAAGTGTGCAACCCACTGAGCCATCCCGACATCTCCTGAGAATGTTTTAAGTAAATGGAGATAAATTGTGGCCCCTGCTAGAATTCTACTGGCCTTATAAAATTGGCCAAAAAGGAAAAAGGATAGGATTAAAAGGAAGCCTAGCATTCCTGCCAATACTTGTTTTGATTCCAAAAAGGTAGAGAAGGTGAAGGTAAAGTTGAGAGCAGAGCAGGAGAAACAAGACATTCCAGCCTTTATGATAAGAAAATGCCCAAGGAGTTAAACTTTTTCACCAGAAACCTAAAGGCTGAAATACACACCATTCTAACACGATGGTAGCAGAAAATTCTACGCAGCTTTGGGGCTCTACCCAAATTTTGTTAGTTGTAATCCCTGAATGGTAACAATTGATTTCTTCCACAAAACAAGCCTCCTAATCCTCTGATAAACAGCTTCTAAACCTTACATGGTTCCTTAAATAAGTCCTAATTGCATCAATGAGAAAGAGGAGTATGAATGGTTAACCATCTACACAGGATTAAGGAACAAGTCAGCTGCTAAACCAAATGTCACCTCCTCGGTTCTAATGCTATTACAGAATTTATAGATTTCAAGCAATTCACTCTTTACATAAACATTTAAGCAAGAATACAGGTCCATGCCAAAGAGAAAATAAAAGCATCCAAGCAAATGAGCTTCCCTCACTTTTTTTTAACAACAAATATGCTGTGCGGCTTTGTACTGTCCTCTTTAAGTGAGGTCACCGTAACCCACATTAGGATCAGATTTGAGACGAACTTTCACTCAGAGAATCAGTGATGAAGGGCAGCCTCATTACTGCGACACAGCCTTCAGAGCCCATCTGGATTCCCATCAAACACCTCAAACGGTGGGAGAAAAAAGACAGTAACTAAGATTTTACAAAAATATGTTTGTATTATGTGACTAAGAACTAATATCCAGGATAAAAACATTAAAAAAAAATCAGTACACGTAATAATTCAACAGATTAAGTGGGCAAAACAAAGACAAATGACCAATAAAGGGGCTTAACTTCAGCATTGATTCTTTTTTCAAAGAACATAAATATTAAAACAATGAGAATTAAAATAAAAAACAAATAAAATATTGAGATTGCTCACTGTTGGTGAGGGCTAGAGGCTCACTCATAAGTCACTGATGGAATCATAAATGGACAGACCTATCTAAAGGGCAGTCTAGCAACACTCAGCACCAGTGTACGCGTATTGTACTTTCTCACGCAGGAGTTCCATTCCTGGGAATTTATACTAAGGAAATAGTTATGAGGAGAGAGTGGAGAAACAAAATGGAGTCCCAACAGTCAAGCTGCTAAATGTCCACAATCAAGTAGGCTGAGCCTTGAGGACACAATTCCACTCTTGCTGTAACAAGCCTGGGAACTTCACTTTGGAACTTTCCAGTCCAGTGCCAATGCCTGGAGATGTTTCTAAGCCCTATTGATAACCCTCTGAAGAACTTGGGAGGTAATATTCACATAACCAACAGCCTGCCAGACCACTGGCCATCCAGCACTCAGACCACTGGTCATCTAGAGGGACCACCTCAGACCAATCCAGAGGACTGATTCCTCTCAAGAATGTATTTTTTCCTATAAGAACACAGCTTTTTGTTCTTCTTCAGAACAGTCTGGGTATTTCCTAGTTGTGTTTATGATGTACAAATCCTAATACCCTTGAATAAAATAAATCTTTGTCATTACTTCCTGTCACAGCCTCCTGAACCTTCTATGCTTGGGTGACAGTCTGTATATGAGCATTCTGTTAATACTCATAAGAGCCAAGTAGTGACAAGCACCTAAATGTCTTTCAATAAATAAATTATACTGTATTTATATAAAGAAAAACAATTCATCATTAAAAAGATTAAGTAGAAACTACTTAAGTACTGATAATAAAAAGATCTCTAAATATGGGAGTAAATGGAAAGAAAGCAACTAGAAAAGGAGTATGAATTGATTTTGTTTTTAAATATACATGTAGATTTAAAACAAAGTCTATCACCAGTGACTGCCTATAGGGAGTAAAATTATGGGGGGTCATGCTCTATATATTCTGTATTGTTAGAACAGAATATACTTATAATTTTAAAAGAACATAAATCTTGACTAAGTGAAGTATATTTAAAATGAGTATGTATCACCAATGTTTATATAGTTGTGTATTCTATAATATCCCCATAACTTTACTCATCAGACTTAACCATAAAGAAGCTAATCTAGAAACGGTACATCCAGATTTGCTGCTAAACACATCTGACTAGAGAAAACCTAGAAAGCAGTCATTCCCGGCAGCAGCTATTTCGCCACAGTCCTCAAAAGCACAGACAGCAAAGGACAGAGGCCAACCAGAGCTGTGTCCAGGCAGCAGGAGGTGGCCCTCAGTTGGCCAGAAGCTAGTGACAGAATGAACTTATCACGCTGCTTGAGTACAGACCAAGGAACCACGAGGGACAAGTACAGCTGTACAGAGTGAAGGAGGCTCTTTCTTAAAGCAGACCTAGGCAACTGCTCTCCTCCCCTAGCTGAAATGCACAAGACCTCCCTCTAGCATTTCCACCTCTGCGCTTATGCAGGCTCCCAGGATTTCATTAGCATAGCAGCCAAGTCTTCTGAGCCACAGGTAAGTGCGAGCAGTCTTCTCAGGTGGAGAGGCTCTTTATTACTTCTTTCCTTGATTCCTTCTCTTTCTCCTGCAAATAGTTTTATAATCTGACCATCTGGCCTACATGTATCTTATGTATTCATAATTTGTTACAAGAAAACATGTGATGGAGATCTACTCCCTCTTCCAGATACTTGGCCACTGATAAAGCGCTATTCACTTAAAAACATTTTTATTTATTTATTTATTTATTTTTTTTAACTGAACTGGGGCCTCACCACATTCGGGAAGCACACCCCAGTTCAGCATGTGAGTCTGCCTGGGCCGGAGCCGGGATTCGATCCTCGGTCCTCAGGGCTTCAAAGCGAGCGCTTAACCAGCTGAGCCATCGCAGCTCTCCCAAAAACATTTTTAAATGCAGCCTCCCATACCACAGACTCCAAAATGCATCAATGTTCATGAATGACAAAGCTGTGGAAATCAAGACAATCAGGAGACATGACAACCAAATGCAGGACCTGACCCCAGACCCGATGGCAGGGGAGCAAACTGTAAGGACACTTAGGGTCAGATGACAAATTGGAATATGAACAACAGACTGGGTAGAAGTAATCAATCAATATTACCTTATCTGAAGTTGATCACTGAACCATTGTTAACTAAGTGAATATCTCTATTTTTAGAAAATACATAATGAAGCACTTAAAGGGCCATGACATATTTAACTCATCCTTCAGTGGTGCAGAAGAAAACTGTGTGTGTGTGTGTGTGTGTGTGTGTGTGTACGTGCGTGCGCGCACACACACACAAACACACTGAGAGAAGGATGGTAATTCTCTTTGGATAATCCATAGACAGAGACCAAATGTCACAGGGAATGGTTAGCTCTGTCAGCTCCTTCCCAAACTCATCTTATTTCCTGCTGTCACAGAAAGTGCAATATTTGTGAACACACAGTAAGAAAGCAGCGAGCTCTGCTTTTATTCCACATCCAAAGAAGGTATTTATGGTAACACCACTGGGCCCTGGCAGAGCCACTGCACCTCTCCCAAGAAGTCCAGGCCCTGCTCTACCCGTTCTGTCCATTGGCTTCCTCGTGGACGGGTTCGAATGAGTCAACCCAAGATATGCCTGTGGCACTTGGATTATATTGAGCCAAAGGCAGCTGAGACCCTGTGGGCTCTTCTTAACTACCTAGAAAATGTAAATTAGGAGCCTTGCTATATAACAAGTTATCACCAGAAATAACATTTATGACCTATCTGTATGGCATGCCAAGCTGCTAATTATTGACTGTCTGCTCCTTTTATTGTCCAGCAATGACCTTCTGAAGCCCCAAGGTGCCTTCCCTCAGCCTTAGCTTAGAATGTCACATGCACATGTTTTCCCTTTCTGTCTCTGAACAGCTCATGTATGTGAGGTTCCCGCAAGTACGTGTGTAATTAAATTGGTTATTTTCTCTAACTGTCTCATGTAGACTGAATTATCAGGCCAGCCAAAAGAGCTCTGAAGGGCAGAGGAGGGTGTCTTCCCCCCACACTCACAGTGGCCTCTCTCAGAGCAAGCACACCCCCATCACAGCACCACAGCCTTCCCTCTACACTCATATACTGTCCCTCCAATCTAAGGGGCACTCGTGTAGACATGCTCAAAGCAGTTAAAAACATCACATCCTTTTAAGCACATTGAGGGAAGCTCACAGGAGCTCACTGGTGACTCCTTTTGAAGTTCCCCATTTGGGCAATTTCAGAGTCAGGTGGGTTTCTTAAAGCAACACTCACCCATGCCTACTGTGGGCAGTGAAAAAAATCAGATGTTCAATCTACAAGGCAAAGGGAACAGGAAGGAAGAGAGGGAGGAAGGGAACCATTAACAGGACACAGGACACATAAGCCCAAATCTCAAAGCAGCTGTTGGGGCAATGAAGCTTACCTCTGGAGAGACGGCAGCTCCACTCATACAACCAGGAGCGAGATCCTGCAAGAGAAAAAACAGACATGGTCACTCACAGAAAGATGCTTGGTCAGCAGTTTTCAAAGTGTGGTCTGAGGATCCAAAGAGGGGAGGAGTCTCAAGACCCTTGCAGGGGTCTACCAGGTCAAAGCCATTTTCACAAGGATACCAGATCACTGTTTACCTTTTCCACTCCTCTTCCCTCCGGAGGGTAACATGTCACAGCACAAAAGACATGAGATCTAGTTGAATTCTCTTGTACCAATGTAAGACAATGCTATTCTGCACATTCATGTTTTTTTGTTTGTTTTGGAAAACAAAGATTTTATAAAATATGCTATTTATAATAAAATGTAAAGGGCTTGTTGTCATTTTAAATTCATAGTTCAAAACTTCTCAGTTTTAATTCTAGTGGATAAATATAAACAGAGAGAAGTCACATAATCAAAAGTTCTTCTTTGGGGTCCTCGATATTTCTGGAGTGTCAAGTGGCCTAAGACCATAGCTCTGAGACCTGCTGCTCAGGGATTGTGCTGGCACTGTCCCCTGTGAAACCACATCAGCTTTCAGTGACAACAGTGTGGTCAATGTCAGGGCCCAGAACTGACTACGTATCAGGCACACCACTATATACATTATGGCTATTGTTTCCAAACTCACAAGCACCTAAAGACATCGCCCTTTTCTGCCCCCTGCAAGAGGACACTGGTTGGTACCCTAGGGGACAGTCACTTGCCCAAAGTGAATCTTCAAGTCACCCCGAGGAGAGCGTAAACCCAAATCACTTCTAAGCTCATGAGCTTTCTACTACATCATTTTCAAAACAGTAATTATGAGGATTTCCTCAAAGAAATTAGGAGTGCAGTGCATTGGGGCCCGTTGCTCCGTGGCATCCCATGGACATAGAGTGCAGCATGGGTGAAATACTGCTCTAAACCCTGGCAGAGTCCAGCATTCTGCTTCCAAATAGACAAACCCCAGTGAGTAGGTTGTCCCGACACAGCCCGCTTGCACCTGTTATCCCAGCACAGTATTAACAGTGTCTTTTTCCATTTGAACAATGATAAATTACAGGATCACCTACCACAAAGGCTGTACTTGGCCATGGCTTTAGAAAGCCCACCTTTTTCAATCTTTCTCAATTTCTATGAAGCACTGAAACAGCTGAGGAGGACTTACCGGTACTATAATCAGTCCCTCAATTGCAGCTGAAGTTAAGGTTAGGTGCAGGGGTATGAGAGGGGAAAAAAATTCTCATTGACATAACCTGTGCAGCCAATACAGACAACACTAAGCTTAAAGCATGGTATGGCAAACTTCTCAAAACTTAGACACAGAATTACCATATGCTCCAGCAGTTCAATCACTTCTGGTATAGAACCAAAAGAACTGAAAGCAGGGACTTGAAATATTTGCACACCTGCATTCACAGCAGCACTATTCACAACATCCAAAAGGTGGAAGTAACCCAAGTATCCACCAAGAGATGAATGACTAAACAAACTGTGGTCCATCCATACAATGAAATATTATTCAGCCTTAAAAAGGAAAGGAATTATGATATAGGCTACAACATAGGTGAACCTAAAAGACATTAGGCTGAGTGAATAAGCCAATCACAATAGGACAAATACTGCATGATTCTACTTCCACTTACATGAGGTCCCTAGAGGAGTCACATTCATAGAGACAGAAAGCAGCAGGGTGAGTGTCAGGGACTGGGAGGGGAATGGGGAGTTGTTTCATAAGTATACCGTTTCTGCTGAAAAAGATGAAAATGCTCTATGATGGATGGTGATGACATCTGCATAACAATGTGAATGAATGTGCTTAAATCCAACCAAACCTCCATCTACTCAGCAAGTGCTCACTGACAACCTGTGAGTTCTCAGCTCCTGGGCTGGGAACTGCTGATAAAAACACAAGGGAGACAGAAAGCCTCCACCCTGGAGAACAGACACCAGGGACTCAGACATGGCACCACATACACCGCAAAGCACCCTGGGGAAGACTGCACAGGAGACATCACCACACTCCAATGACAAACGTTCCTTGCAAAGAATGCATGACTTGTACAATTAAAAAAAAAAAAAAAAAGTCCTCTAAGCATCACTGTGTTCCAAAGTTTTAGAAGCCCACTTTTTTCTCACTGAAGAGGCTTTTGGCTTCTGCTTTTTTTAATGCTGATACACTCTAAAACCCTCAACTTCAATTTATGAAATAAGCCTTTAAAAGTCCTACTGAAAACAGTCTGTTTTGTGAGTATTCAGTGGTTCGTTTCTTGTCACCAGTAGCCTCCGTTAAACGATGCTGTAATTCCCTCACACAATGAGCACGACTGTGTAACAGGCACTTTTCCTTCCTCTGATACAGCAAACATCCTGTAAACAATGAGTGCCCCCCTCTTTTCACTGACTGCTTTGTTTACTGACAGGAAAGGAAGCCACAAATCCTCCAAGTGGCATCGGACTTGAGTTTTGCTGCACTTCCTACCAAGCTGGTGGAAGTGGCTATTGTCTTGTGCCTTGTTTTGGCTTCAGGGGAAAAAAAGATTGGGCTTCAGCAGACTGAGGTCTCCTGTGCAGAGGGAGAGTGAGGAGAAGGAAGATGGGCCCCGTCCCCAGCCCCTGCTGAGAGGGGGTGCCACCACTCCCACAGGTAGCTGCCAGAAAACCAGATTTGCAGGCGGACGGAGGTCTGGCCCTTGCTCTGACCAGCAGGCCCCTAAGCTGTTTTCCCAGTGTAATCAGATTGTGAGAAAGTGAAGGCAAATCTTTTCCTTTCATTGAGAATAAAAATGTTCCATCCAGCTCAAAATCTCCATCAACTATTAGGATGGGCTTGCCAGTATTCAGGGAAAGCTAATTTTTGGGTTTTGTTTTATTTTTATTTTAAAAAGAAAATTCCTTTCTAAATAATGAAATCTCAGTGAGAGGCAAAGTCGTAAGTGCTGATTTCAGTCCTTGCACCTTGTGAACTCTGAACACGTGTGACGTGATCCCTACCTCTCGCCCCCATCCTGGGCCCTGGCCCCCTTCACCAAATCTATGAACCAGTCTTCATCCCGTGCAAGGCGCACAGCTGGGACCCTAACCTCGGCACTTCACAGGCACAGACACACTTAGACGGCAGTTCCTGATGAAGCATACGACACATATGGAATCAGTGACAATCAAGCAGCCACTCGCACCTCGGGAGAGTCTGGGTCGCAAGGGACCCTGCAGGGGTCTTTCATGTTCCTAGACTCGAGTCCCCAGCAGGGCAGGGGCAAGATTGGGTCCAAGGCTGCACATCCAGCCCTCAGCAAATGCTCTGCACTTAAAAACATCAGACAAATGTCTTCTAAAAACAAAAGGAGAAACATGGGAAGATAGAGGGAGAGGGAGGGGAGGAGGAGGGGAATAGAAAGAAAGGAAAAAGGAGGGAAGAACGGGGAAAAGACCGGCTTCCCATGCAGACTTAAAGCCACTGAGAAGAACACAGTCATTTCTAAATGGGAATAACACACTGAACCACATGAAACCACCAACATCCTGATTTTTTTTTAGATGAAAAAAGCAGGAATTTCATGTGATTCAACCTAATATACGACTGACCCTGTGAGCTTACCTGTTTCATGTCTGTCTCTATCCTCAGTCACTTATTTTAGTACAATGCTGGCCTTCCCCCATCTCTCTGTGCCCAAACAGACAAAGGCCACATGGATGACCCACTGGCACCTCTACCTCAGCATACAGAAAACAGACTTCCCATCCTTCCAAACCAACCTGCCCTGGGCCCATGCTCCACCTTGGCTACCAACTACAGTCCTCCTGCCCTGCCTCTTGCAGCCATGAGCCCTGGCTCCTGTGGGGGACTCTCCCACCCACCATGGAATGCTGGCCACTCGTTCAAGGACACGCATGGACCCAAGGCAGTACCACCTACAGCCTCTCAGAGATGCCACTGTGGTCACGGGAGACACGTTCAGTTCCTACTGAGGCAGCTAAACTGGGACGATGTGAGCTGCTGGTCACCCACTTCCAAGCACAGGCTACCGTGAAGAACGCAGCCAAGCAGAGAAGCCAGAGCCAAGGTCGAGGGAGGAGACCCTGAGACCGTGTCTGAACGACTGGGCCCAGCACTGTGTGAAGCGTGCTACTCCTAGATACCCCAGTGACTAAGTGGAACCTCTCCTCTTCTGCCTCAGGTAGTTTAAGGTGGGTTTCTGTCACTCATCACTAACATTCCAGAGGAATATACCTATTCAAAATCACCCCAGGCAAACTTAAATCTGAACTAAGTCCATAAAATGGTGGCCCTGAGTACTTTTTCCTGAGTCACAGTATGCAATAAATGACCTTTTCCAAGTACAGATGCCCTAACAACTCCTGCCTCTGTCTCTTGTACCAAAATATCCAGCTTCCCTCACAGCCTAAGTCAAAGGCCTTCACCCTCACAGAACTTTCTCAGACATTTCTAGGGGAAAAGTTTTAAAGAAAAGCCTCCCAGACAGTGCTCCCAGAGAACACTGCTTGTATCTTTTGCTCTAACATCGTTCAGTCTCGTGATTTGTGTACAGATTCTGCTACCATCAATTGAGTTCCTAATGAACAGAGAAGCCTTAGGCACAAGACGTAAGCAATAAATACTTGGTGAAATGAATAATCACAAGCAGGGGAGTTCCCTGTACTCAAACACATTTGCTGACGATGATGTCACAATTAATTCAAAGTCTTTATCCCTTTCCATAAATTTATTAATTCATTTTTTAGGAGTAAATAACTAAATTACCATGACTATTGGGATGGCCTTGATGTGGTTTAGGAAACAGTCTGGCCTCTTACAGGATTTCCCACAAACAGGATCTATATGGAAGACTCAGGAAGCAATGCACCCTCTAAATTAACACTACAAAGCTGTAACTACTCCACAATGACCACCCACACAAACTTTCAGCCAAGACAGCCAAGCCACCGGCAGCCTCTCCAACCTCTCCCCCTGCTCCTGTCCTGCCCTCTTGCTCACACACCCAAGAGTGGTTTTCCTGACGTGTTCAGGTGGAGGATGGGGCAGCAAAAAGCCACGATGTTGTTTGGTGACCAGTTCTGTCCTCTACCCCGTGGGTAAAACATAATGAATAATGATATACTTTCAATATGGAAATCAGGAACCATTACACTAACAGGAAGACGTGCGTGACAAATTCACACATCAAAAGCACACCGCTCCAGAAGACACAGGATGCTGGGCTCGGCATGCATGGCGGGCACACCTTCTTCCATCGTCATTTTCTAGTTCACTTGTCATCTGCATGTAGCCTAGCAAAACATGACAAATAAAAGAACAGCACCCCTTTACGTGGTGATGTGTCTGTTACCTTAAGAGTCAAATTCTGACCTCCTCGTAGGAGGCCCATGACCAAATGACCCCAGAGACCCACGCGTATACTATAACGCTCTCTGTACAAGCTGAAAGAAGTTCTAACATAATTGGGCTATGATGTTGCCAGTTAAGACTCAGAGATCCTCATCTTATGCCTAAAATTACCCATTAAGGTAATAATGAAAGGAAGAACAAAACACATTTGTAAAATTTGAGTAGATTCTCTATTTTAAGGAAAAGTACTAATAGCAATCACAATACACTTTAGAAAGTCTAAATTCAAAAAATTACACAGGTGTCCATAAAAGGTAAAAATGCCCCCAGCTGATCATGGCCAGTAGCGCTATCTCTACATGCTGACACTGAAAGGGACAGAACCCATTATTGCATCAATTCTTGAATCACACTTAAATATTACTTATACAAACTGCCAGACGAAATTCTAGGTTGAGTAGGGCAAACCAGTCTGAAGAAATAAAAGAAAGAGAAAGTAAGTTGGTAGAGATTTTTTTTCTATTACAGACTTGACCACAACTAGAAGAAAAGAAACAAATAGGACAGAGTAAAGTTATATAATCAATATGCTGTCATATCGAGGGGAGGAGGAAAGTATTCCAGCTGATATCTATCAAATATTTAGTAAGTAGTACCGGGTGCATTTCATCTAAGCCCCACTGCTCAGATTTTATGCAATTATGTATCTACTCATCTGAGATACAGATTTTTATTTCATATACATAAATGTAGAAAATGCAAAGCTAATTTCTGTAACTTATATACAGTTTGGAAAAAATACAATGAAATCATTTGAAATGTAATAAAAGAGAATAAACTTTAAACATCTCAGTTATCTGTTATATTCAAGAAAACTTCCATATGTTGTCAGTACCAATATAGCAGACCTTTGGATGACAGTTAAGTAGGCAGTAAAGTATACTTTTCTAAAGGCTAACTGATTTTCTAGCTGAGACCCTGGACTCCCCAATAAAAGAAGACCACCTTTGTGGATGAGAACCATATGGGCCTTTTCACACAAGCATAGATGAAGAGGTACTGTTTCTGTCTAAGCAAGTGGGGAAAGAAGGAGACGGGCCAAGGGTCAGGGATTTTGCATAAACGAAAACTGATCAAAGAAGCAGGATCTTCTCTAATATCCGCTCTCCTCTCCCTTCCTTCCTGTTTCTCCACCTCCCAAATTTCTCCACATTCCAAAGGAGCCAACAGTTTGATACCTGAAGCTCTGTGCACTCATCAAAAATAAAGCCATACAACAATGAAACAATACAGAGCAAAGGAGGAAGGAAGTCAACACCTGACTGCAAAGTCTTGAGACACTTCTCCATAACAAGGTTCCCTTAATCTTACCCCAAGGAGGGGGTATAGCAGAGGGAGAGTGTGTTAAGAGGGCTAACGCCTGAACATGCAAATCATGTTCACAAAAGGGCTTCCAGAAACAGTGACAAGCAAAAAGGCAGGTTTGGTAACTAACACAGCGACTGACTACTGACATGCAAACGCTCCATGAATACTCGTTGAACTGAATGAAATATTTCACAGGCTTGAAGTTAGAAAAATGTGATAAGCCTGGAGAAAATGGCACCTCTAATCTGTAAAAATAATCACCGTAATAAAAAGAAAACTACGTACGAAAGAGGGTTGGAATGCTATCTCAAAACAAAAGGCTGACAGGAAAAGAAGATAACATTGACTTAGCTTGGCTTCATCAGCTCATCCAGGTACATCCCACACAAAAGCCATGACAAGAGTCAGTTCCTGCTGGAGCCCTTGTCTGCGGTGCATGATGGCAGGGCAGGAACACGGCTGTCATTGCAGCTCTGACCACACTGTCCTTTGATATTCTTTATCGCAGTCAAGTCAATTAAAAAGACAGTCATTAAATAGAACATCTAGGTTTCTCTCACCCACATCCAATAATGTATTCATTAATATTTTACCACACATTTTCACTGCATCTAAACAAGCACACCATCTCCACGAGGCCTCTATGTCTAGGGATTTCCAAGGGAAAGGGCAGCTGAAGGACACCGGGCCTTGTCTCAGAGGTTCGGAGAGCCCTACTACCATTCCCTTGGTATTCCAAATTCTCTCACATCACTGCACAAAATCAGAAACTGAAGAGAAAAATAAAGTGGGGCAAGATACCAACTCACGAGTACACAGCTATCCTGAATAACTTAAATTTATAACAAGCAAAGCAAAGCAAAAAACACAAAAGCAGTAGTTCTAACCCATAAAATTATAAATTAGTCCTCACTTTCCACAAAATAAATTTATTTTAAGAAAGAATGAAGAAATGTGTTGATAGGAACAACACGATCTTCTAGGCACAAAAGCCTTTTTCTTCTGGAAGTTCCAAAGGAGAATACACTTTTGATACTTCAAACATAGAAAACAAAATAAACTCCCTAATCTAATCACCATGCAAAAACATAGGGAAAAACAAGAGTTAATGTCTCTGTCACAAAGAGTGGAATCAGTTTCATAATCGACTTGATACTGTCCTTTATACTGGGGCACATCTCCCAACTGCAGAAAGCACTGGTCAGCTTTTTAAGCTAAAATCAACACTGGTCACAGTTATTACTGCTGGAGTAGTTCTACCCAGCTGGTGATGGGGACCTTGCTGGCACAGAAAACAGACCCACAAGGGCCAGGATAGGTAAGGAAGATTGTGGAACCGTAGGACAGGTGGGATGCCAGAGACCACATAACTACATTTTACAGCTTTATTACTTTTATAATACAAGAAAAAAATTTACCTTGATAAATATGATGTTTAAAAATCCACTAAATTTATAACATAGGCCCTTACTCTTAATCCAACTACTACATCTATTTCTTCAGTAACATACCAGCCACTAATTTAGATATTCAGCACACACGAGGTGACATTCCCAGGGAAGGGTCTGCATTGGGGTAACTCTTTTACACACCTCACCTGCCCCAGCCCACCAGCACGATGTTGGTGGTCCATTTCTGGAATACTCAACTCAGTACAGTTCAGGCCCAGCTTCTGCTTCATTTAGCACCTTTCCCGATGGTTCTCAAACACGTGAACCACGGACCCCTGGGGACCCTAAGGTTCCAAACTATTTTCACATTAAGTCTAAGACATGACTTTCCTGCTTTACGGCATTAATGGTGTGAAAGTAGCTGTAGCACAAAGCAAGGCAGTGGCACCAAGCTATACCAGTAACCGTGCCATACAACTGCAATAAAAAATTAACAAACAGATAAAAAGATGGTGTCACTTAATATTCTTGATAAGAAGCATAGATCATCAATTCTGTCACATTGCTGTCCTTGAGTGCAACCTGTTTAACATTCTGGGAGAAGAGGGGCACACAGAAGAGTCCCACTGCTCATGCTGACGGTGCTGCAGGAAAAGCTCCTGAGTGGAGCTGGTGGGGAGGGTCCTTCTGTCACGAAACACCACCTTTTACTTGAAAGCATGTACATGAACCATAGTTATTCAGACGTGGCTAGTCAGTAAACATTTTATTGACAAAAAAAGGGACAAAATGGTCCTGTTTTCAAGGAAGACAACTGATAAAATAATGAGTTAAGATTGTATGCAAAAATTAGACTTTCTAAAAACTCACATATCCACCTCCACTGAAATGTTGACAACTCCCTATATTTAAAGACCTTTCTAACTGGTGACATAAATTTGTTTTTTATATATTGCAAAATGAAATGTATCAATCTTGCAGAGGTCTTCCATATGACCAGTGCATGAGACTCAAAATCATACATGGGACAGAGTTTTAAAAGTTCAGAAATTCAGTTTCAAAACATATAGCTCTACCAACCTTTAAGAAACAACTACTTGTTTAGTGTCCAATCAAAGAAAATCCAAAATTATACACAAGAAATCACACACCCTTGCCAGCTCCATACCCATGTGAGGCTCACTTTTCCTCACACGTGGAGACCACAACATCACATCAGAACTAGTGCACACACGAAGGTGACTCCACTGTTCACTGCGCCAGACAGTCATGATATTTGCAAAAATTATAAAACACACTTTCAATAAGGTTTCTTTTGTCTTGAAAAATGGTTATTTTTTTCATAGAAATGGTACTTATGTTAACATGTTGTAGGTTTATTATTTCAATTTAGTAATGATATTTTGAACCTCGGGTTTTATTGCTAAGATGGTAAATATCCATAGCTATAACCCACAAAAGCTCCTGAGTCTTCCTATTTAAGAGTACAAGAGTCCTGAGACAAACATTTGAGAATCACGACCTTAAAGGAGTATTTAGATGGCAACTGCCACAAAGAAACAAATGTGAGAAATAAGGACAACAGGTAAGCTGAAATTTCTTAATCATCAGATAACAATTAAAGCTCCGTTTTAATTCATTAAGCCAAACACGTTTATTGTGGCTTCTCTTTGGGGACAAACAGTTAAAAGTATTTAAACATTTGGGTCTCCATTAATCTGTACATTTCCCACATGATTCGTCTTGGGTGACACTACAGTACCAGCATATGTAAATGTACCCAGTTACCTCACTGATATTTCTACATTCACCCAAATCCAATGCACTGTCTTTTGCCACCCATGGCTGACAGACTTCTCACTGAATTATTGATTTTCTGCCAATTAATTACCATAGTAAGATTCAGCCGGCTTCTCCCAGCAGAATATTTTTTCTAATCTCACTTTTCTATACTCTTTAGAGTCTGTTGGGGAATCAAAATAATTGGGAACCTAAGGACGAGACACCGAATTCTAAAAATATCCTTGGTATGGCTTACAAATAACCCAGTTGTCAGACACCACAATGGACAAAGACCTATTTTCCACAAGATTCCAGACAAACAAATGATGCTTTTCACTTACATCTTCCTTCCATTCTGTCAATTCGACTTCATTATGTGACACTTAGAAATAAATCAGTTATATTGAACCCAGCTGAGGACTCATTCATAGAGTGGCATGCTCAACATACAGCAACAATTTTACAAATCTCACTATCATCAGGAAAGCACATTTGTCCAAGAGAAGGAAAAATGGTTACTAATCCCTGGAACAATACTTGCACAGCTATATGGACGTGCCTGCAGCAACTCAAAAATTCTCTACTCCAGGATTAAGACCCCACAGCAAAACCCCTTCTCTGTCCCAGCACAGCCTTCGTCTACAATGAGGAATGCAGGCACCGCCCTGGCCTTGTAATTCCACCCCTCCCTGCCCCTTCCCCACAAGTTCCTTAAACACCTGGGGGGGCGGGGGGGGGGGGTAGCCATGGGGTAGGTAACCTGGCCTCATCTCCCCATCACCACACTCTGCCCCACCACTATCGCAGAGGTTCTACCTGGTAGGCAATCTTATCTCAAGGTCATCCATAATTATGCTTCCCAATTTCTCTAAAATGTGGTGTCACCAATTTGAGCTATGAGATTCAATAAGGCTCGATCGTGTGTGTGTGTGTGTGTGTGTGTGTGTGTGTGTGTGTGTGTGTGTGTGTGTGTGTGTGTGCGCGCGCGCGCATGTGCGCGCTCAATTTCAGTCTGGAGAAGGTAAACAAATTAAGCCAAAGTTTAAAAGCTGGATATAGAGAAGGAAAAAAATGTCAACATGAAGGAAAGAAAGCATCAACATGAACAAGATTCCTAGAGGAAAAAAGACAATTTTGAGCTCACACACTGGAAGAGGAAAGTATAGAGCAAAACACTCAGTGGACTGGATGCCAGATGCTCATTCAGACCCTGGCCCACCTAATTCCTGCAGGGAAGCGTAGCGTACAGCAGCACACAGCGCTGGCCCAGCCCACAGAAGTTGTCACACACACCCTGCCTTCCTCCTATATCTGCACAGCCACAAAACAGAAAAGACAGTTCTGCAGTAAAAAAGGGTGAGTGAGAGCTTCCAAGCAACATCAAGCCGAAGTGATACCATCAAACAGCGAAATCATGAACAGGCACTTGACAAAGCGACCTGGACAGAGAAAAGAACCTTTAAAGGGAGATTTGAAATCCGTCGACTTGAAACAGACAGTAAGAACAAGGAGGACTATGTGTGTGAGAGTTCTCTCACTATAGTTTACTTAGAACATGGGTGTCCAACCTTTTGGCTTCCCTGGGTAACACTGGAAGAATTGTCTTGAGCTACATGTAAAATATACTAACACTAAGAATAGCTGATGAGATTAAAAAAAAAAAAAAACCTGCAAAAAAATCTTGTGATGTTTTTAAAAGTTTACGAATTTGTGTTTGGCCATATTCAAAGCCATCCTGGGCTGCATGAGGCCAGGGGGCCACAGCTTGAACAGGCTTGATTTAGAACAACGGGTATTAAAACCTGGTCAAGTCAAAGGTCTGCCCAGAGGACAGATGGGCAGGTCAGAAGTTCAGGTACAGGTGCAGATTTGTTCTCGGGGACAATGGCAGGGTGCTCACAGTCTTACTCCTGCCTTGCTGGGCCCCCAACGCCCTGTGTAAAGGTTTCAGCCCAAATGAGGATGACAAGAAAATAGTCAAGTGTATTTAATGGAAAGACTTAGCAACACAAAAATGAGTGGCTCTGTAGTACAAAAATACTCTATTTGAGTATGATTCTCTATTTCCTTACCAAACTGGAAAATCATTCAACCGGTGATATTTCAGGGAGGGAGGTTAAAAAAAAGAAGAGTACAGACATTTTCCACACTGGTCAGTGGGGTCTGGACCCAGTCCTGTGACATGTGGACTCACGGGGACAGGGCTGCCAGCCACTCGTTCTCTCCCTGTCTGCGCTGCTCCTCGCTGGCTGGGCCCTGGGTGCAGAGCAGCAGCCCGCCAGGCGGGCACTGGTGGGGGCTGGAGCTCAGAGCTCCAACTGGACTGGACAAGACAGCCAGGAGTGCAGGCCCTGCTGTGAAGGCCCTCCCAGGCCAGCTGTCCCCATCAGGGCGCAAGGATGAGCTGTGTCCACCAGTGTCTTCAGGCAGAGCCAGGCTTAACCTTTAACCAGAATCACTTATTTGTCTAGCCCCTCTCCCTTGTCTTGTCTTTGGGTCTCAGCTCTGTCTTACAGCTCCTGGTGCAGTTTGCCCTGACATGGTTTTCTCTTGGCTTCCCAGTCTCCCTAGTAAGGTCACAAGGGGACAGAATCTAAGAAAGTAAAAAAGTAATGGTACCTCGTGGAAATGAGAACAAAGATGCTTCAGGGCCCTTGTGCCAAAGTATTGCCCACCCAGGGCCAGTGAACAGAGGTTATTTCTTCTTAAACAGCTCACAGGCCAGTGCTGCAAATCAACTGATACTTACTTGAGCAGGCCAAAAGCCAGTTCTCATGTTTTAGTTTTTAATCTATTAGGACCTATTAAGAAATAAACACATAGATGATGATGCCAGGATAGTTCAACAGGATGACTGTTTGCCTTGCAACCACGAGGTCCAGGGATCCAACCCTGGCCCTGGTCCATGCAAGCCCACATGATGAACTGTAGCACAACTGATAATCGCCAAGATGGTGGCGAAGGTTCTCACCTCCCAAGAGGGAGGTCTTCAGTTTGGTTCCAACCCCACGTGGCCTCATATCCACCTGTGTGGAATAAAATTACATCAATAAAAAAATTATTGATGTACAACTATGGAGACTGCTCTGGGCCTCCCCACCTTCTCTCTCACACCTTCTATCAAAACAAAAATAAATAAATCAAAAAGACAAGAAACATACAGTTGAAATGGCAACAGCCTGGGCCTCTAGCACCACCTGCCACAAAGGGCCAAGCCCCAGGGTGCTTCCAGGGGGACTGTCCTCCTGATTCAGGGACAGGGGCCCTCTTTTCTTTCTCACTAATCAGAGCTGGAAAGGGGCTCCCAGAATCTGGAAAAAAGAGGCTGAGTCATCTATTTCCACTAACTTCCTACTAAAAATAAACCTCCAAAGAAAGGGAAGGAAAAAATGAATGTAGAATTATCAGTCCTTAGACAGACAGAAACACACACACACACTCTCTCTCTCTCTCTTTAGTCTGATAGCAAGAGGAATATTTAGCACAGACATTTGCAGACACTTACTGTCTGAATTAAAACGGGAAGCTGCATAGATAGAAGGCACTGAATGGCAGCAAGGACAGCTTTACTCTGCTATCTGCCAGATACAGTGGCCTTCACTCATCTCAGGAGGTAAACACATCGCAACTGGTATTACTGAATGGGGCCACATGCCACTTGGTTTTTAAAGGTTCTTCATTTTGGGATAGGATTGTGGGCACCTAAAATGTTCACATCTAAAAAATAATAGCCATATTCTACTATGAAATAAACTGCTGAATCAAAATATTTCTGGCTTATAACACAAAATTTGATTTATCATGGTGTCCACTGACCACTGTCCCTATAGCACTTTTTTAGAAGATTAAGAAAAATTGAGTCATCAAAGAAAAGAATATTCATTGTTAACCAAAAACTTGGTCAACTGACTAGGTTCCTGGAATTTAAAAAAAAGAAAAAGAAAAGCATTTCTTTCAGAACCTTTCCAACCTTTCCTTAAAGAACCTCAAAAACTAGCAGCAAGACTAATTTCCTTATGTAAAATAAAAATAGGCACTAATATTTCAAACTTCAGTTTACACTTTCCATATGTTCACAGAAAAAGAAAAAAAAAAGAATGAAAATAACTTTCTCTCCTCAAATCCTACATGTCATACTTTTCTGTTGTACAACTAGAAAAATGAAGAGAGGGGCAAACTAGTTTTCACTAATCAAGGAAATCCGTTCCTTTAAGTCTTAACCTCAAGAAATTCTCAGTTTTACCAGCAGCTCAACTGTGGCATCTGCAGGTGAATCCAGAATTCTCAGGAAACGCAGACACCCACTGCAAAATGACTGAAGACGCACCTTTTCAGGGGCTGCATAAATTGTTACATCACACATCGCGCACTTACACACAAAAACAGCACGTAAGAAAAACAAGGAGATATTTCCTATAAAAGTTCTCAGTGAAATACTCTACTCTCTACAAAAATGTCTTTAAGATGCTAAATCATCTGGTCAAACTCCTATCTTCCAGTCAAGAAGTGTTCCTTGACTTCAGGGAGTCCTAATGATGGGCCATGTTTACTGAGTCCTCGCTGTGGAATGGGACAGGGGCCCAGGCAGGGAGCCAGCCTCACCAGGCCTGCCAGCCCCCACTGGCCCTCGCTGCATGCTGTCAGCCTGTGGACTAAAGTCAACCCTCTTTTGAGATATTCCTAAACATAAGCTGAATATTAACTAGGGGAGTTCCTGTTCAGGCCTGACCTAGAGACCACATGACATTAAAAATGTAGCTCTGTGAAATAAGGAACTCTGAAATAACTCTTAGAAATGATTTACTGTCTCTAGGGAGCTAGTCATCAAATGATTTATTATGGTTTCGCTAAAATGACTAGAGGATGTTCCAAACAACCTATAAAATGTTGCTAGACATCTTGAAAGTTAGCAAAGTGGCAAGAGTTTTCCAACAAGTTGTCAAGATAAAATGAAAGAAAGAAATTCTCAGCAACACAGAGAAAGCCCACTAAATAAATAAATAAAATCCTCAAGTGAAATAGCAATATCCACGGAGCTGGAACGATGATCTTTAGAAAACCGACTTTCAGCAAACATTATAGTTGGACTGCCCGCACAAAGGGGTATTTATTCTCTGGCCTCATCAAGGGCACAAACCCTGCCTGGCCCAGTCTAGCTCGTCTGGATGGTCAATGCCAACCACACAGGCAAGCTCAGGCCCCTGGGACAGCCCTGCTCAGCTGCTGCCAACCTCAGACCTCTGACCCTCGTGATTCCAGCCCCTGCGGCTTCTCACAGCCCCACTCCCCTGCAGTCTTTCAATGACCTCACCCGACTCCCATGAGAACAGGCTTGAAGACCATGACTCCCACTACTCCAGCTCACCCGTAACATGAAAAGCAAGGGTATGACTGAACCAAAGGAAGGGACAAGGAAAGTACAGCCAGGGCCATGATGTGGAGAAAGGGAGGGAATAAAGATGAGCAACTGGTGCTGAGAGAGGAAACACACAGGAGAAGCGGAGAAGGGAGGCTGGCATGGAAGTGAGGCATGGGGGAAGGGGTCCACACCTGGAGGGGCCAGGGCAGGGTCTCTACCCTCACCTCATGCCAGTTCCTCAACATACCAAGAGCTGTCTGCAGCCAGGCGCCCACATACCTTTTGTTCCTTAATGTTCCATCATCACTCTCTTCCTGGGAGAAACACCTAGAACCAGCGCTCAAGGGAACTGAGTTCAGTTCTCCCTTCCCAGCCTCCTTCCAACTATCCCTTTACAAAAGTTTGAGGAAAATCCACAGGCTCCAAAGTTCTTACTGGAGTTTTTCCCCATCCCACAACACTCAAGGGCCAAATCTCTGAGAGGCTCTTTCCCAGATCTAGTCAAGTCTCCTGAAATTACCTAATGTCATTCAGCTTTTCCGAAAATTCAAGTCCCCAAAATAATGAAGAGTGCCAAAAAACCAGATGTGCAGTAGGTCCTGCAGGTGGTGAGGCCCTCGGGTCCAAACAGGAGGAGGTCTCAACCCAGAGGGCACTTCAGGACTATGGAAGAGCTGTGGGGGTCCAGACGCATCCTCTGAATTCCACCTGACTCTCTGGGCTGGAGCCCTGCCCCTGCCCCTGTGACTATGATTCCAAAGTGCACCAAGTCTGAGAACACCCAAAGGACACCTGATTGAAGAGCACCCCAGCCAGGCCTGCTCGTGGCTGGCTCCCACTGGGCGCTTTCACGGCCCTCTCTATGCGTCACCTGGCTGCCAACTTCCCAGCTGCCCTTTCCCTTAGCACCAAGCCATCCTGTGGGCAGCAGCTAGTGAGGTCAGGCTGGGTCTCTGTGTCTCTCCTGTCACTACTCCCTTTCATTCATACAAAGAACCTGCACTCCACCTCATTTACTGTCCCACCCAAAGAGCACAACACATGGGGGCAATGAGAAAGCTCTCACTCTAATAAACCAGCTAAAAACTTAAACCAACAAAAAGAGAAAAGAATCTGAGGCCCTAATGACAATTGAAGATGTAGCAAAACATTTCAACCTAAAGCAACCTCCCTCCATCCCCACACCCGCTCTACCCCCCAGTGAAGGGGAACAAGGACCAAGGACAGGCAAAGGTCATAAGCACTCCACTCTGTGTTCAGCTGTCACTGCTGCCACTGGGAGGTCCCGACTCTTTTCAGCTGTCACCTTCCTCACAAAGGAGATTGCCAGGTCTGGACACTCTCCCAGCACACTAATCTTGTCCCATCCAGCTCCGACTGGGCTGAGGCTGCAAAGTCACCTATTGTGTTCTCTGCACAATAAGGGTTTTCAGAATCCTGACTTCCATATAAACTGTCTAAAGTAACTTTTCAATAGGACTACATTTAAGACGTACCTCAGAGTAGAGTCTGTGTAGCAAATGGCTATTTTCTTCCAATCAACATGCTCTTAAAAAGAGGAAACCCTGACTTTTAGAGACATTTGAAATTTGAGCTTTATTCCTTTAGCATGTTCAAAGGAAAAGTCCTGCTTTCATAATGAACAAGTGGAAATCATTCAAATGCTAGTTTAGAGGATCAAACTGGTTAACAAACACCAGCAAACCTACCTAATGTTAACCAAGTCTGAACAAACATGCATACTGTCTTCTGGGATGGCTAGCAATTGCTTGGAAAGTTCCATTGTTGGTAAAGAAGTAAGTGACTTCTTGCTGTTTTCAAAACTGCTCCATTCACTAAGGATACTTTCAGATCAGTGCCTTTATGAAGAGAAGTGACAGCAGGTTCTAGGCTGGGGATGGGGTGAGAGTGGTGGCTGGACACAGGACAGGAGTGGAAAGACATGGGAGGTCTTCCTGAAAACCAGGCCAGGTCCAGCCAAACCTCAGGCTGCTCCAGCTTCAGCTCTAAGGCAACCCTGGCACCTAACCTGCCCTCAGCACTTGCTGCTCTCTCGCAATCACCCACCTCCCCTCAGGAAACTGCACAGAACACAAAGAGCACTGCACTAAAGAGTCTCCCAACACTCACAGCTCCAGGGAACTTGCCCCCCTGCTTCCTATAGGGAACCGAACTCCAAGCTCAAACTGCCGCTGCTTCATGTTCTGCTGAAAGGACCGCAAAGTGAGGGCTGTCAAAGCATCCCACAGCTGGGCCCCAAACCCCAAACAAGGGAGGATCCAATCATAGTTCTTTGGTCACTTCATGGATTTATGCTAATACAAAACATTTAGAATTGGTCCCAGAAAAAAATCAGCTGTTAAGTCACTTCTTATTTAATCTTTTCTGCATCAGCTAATATATTCTGAAACATCAACATTCATAGGTAGGGTGCTTCACGGCTTGAATTCAACATATCATCTATAAAATGTGGCTCATCTACTTGGAGAGGCAATAGGTTAGGGATTCTGATGTGAAAACAATCACTAGAGGGAACAGGAGTTCCTAAGAAGCCTACTGCTCCTGAGAAGTGCTTCTTCATTTCTTCTGGGAGGGACTCAGTTCCTCAACTCAATCCTGTCACTCCTGAGAAGGTGGAGGGACCAACCTGATGAGACCTCCGTCCTCTAGGACCACCCCAGAGCCTCCCCAACACTCGGTTCGCAGAGCCATCTTGTTTCCACCACAAGCTGAACCCTCTAACTCAGTGTCTATTGATAAGAAAAGAATATTTTTGTCTCTCCTTGTACTCCGTTTATAGTTTCAGACTCTGTCAAAGCTGGGGCAGGAAAAGAGGGTACTGCTACTGGCACCCTGGAGCCCTAACAGCTACCTGTGAATGAGGGGCGGTACCAATTGAACTTCTCAAAAGGACACTGCAACCTAACATTCTTGAGTGTGTGAATGCAGCTAAAATTAAAAGATGGCATCTATGACCTCCCCTACTAGGATACCTGAATTGTACCGCAGTTGGTTTAATCTTAAAGTCTGCTAATATTAATAAAATATATTACAAGTGCTTGCAATTTAAGAGATACTCATACCCTCATTCATTCCACAAGAATGTGCTGACTGTGCTAGGAACAAGGTCCTACAATGGTAAGTAAGAGTCACTTGGTCTCCGCCCCTCAAAGCATATGCCTGGGAGGGAAGAGAGGTGACTCCACAGGCAGGAAGGGTGAGCTATAATGTGGGCCTGGTAGGAAGACATGGATGCTAGGGGCTGAGGCAGAACCGGGGAGTGGGGTCAGGATAGAGCTCTCAGCACTGGTGTCCAAGCTGAGACCTGGAGGAGCGAGCTGGCCAAGCCAGCATGGAGCTGGAAGGAGGGCCCATGGGCAAGGCTGTAGCCCCAGGGAGAAACACCCAGCGGTCTGGGCAGAGGTGCCGGTAGGGACAGTGGGTTCAGCTAAGGCCAGGTGATAACAGCCCCCATGGTAGCACTTAGGGCCTGGACTTCAACCTAAAGAAGTGACAACATTTGATCTGGGAGTTGGATACGTTACTCAGGCCTCTGCTCTAGCGATCCAAGCAGGGGAGGCCGCTCTCGGCCATGAAGTAATGATGGAGAACTCAGAGATAGAATCAGGCCCCCCAATGCAAAGTCCTTCTGGGCAGATTGAGTCTGAGGCAAGCGAAAGAGAACCACGGAAAATCACCTAATTCTAGAAATCTGTTCTCTGCATAAAGACCTTTCCATCACTGTTTTCTTAAAGCTACACCTGCACATGGGCCACAGATAGTTCCTAAAACTGATAGCTCTCCTAAACTATACCCCCATCCTCAGCCAGGCCGCGAGCTCCTCAAGCTCATTACCTGGTTCTCAAGGACAAACCTGCTCTGCTTGGCTATCGTTCCTTAGGACACAGCTTGTGTACAACTCAAAGATACCTGTTGCCCTCTGGTTCATCTAGAGGCATTAGAAACATCAGACAGACATAAGGGAGAGAGAGACTGGTCAACAGATTAAGATGGAGCAAGACAAGCATTCTCAGATGCAATTCAACCCAGAAAACTTCCCCGGCCTCGTGGGGTGGAGGCAGTCATGAAGATGCCCCCTTCTAGGACCAGAAGCTGCCCTGAGTTTGTGATACTGCCCCCCAATCAAAAACTTCCAAATATGAGGTTTTTAGACTGTTCATTTAAACCTAACTGCTGGGAGCAGTTTTCTTGCCAACCTGAAATCCACTACGGGGGTGGCGAACCTATGGCACACGTGCCCAAAGTGGCACGCGGAGCAATTATTTCGGCATGCAGAGCTGTGAATACCATTTTAAAAATTATTGTTTATGCTCTTATAGACATAAAAATAATCGATACCTCTATCTCACTTGATGGGTTGGCACGCGAGTCGAGCGAGTATACCCTTATTTCATAAACTTTGGCACTCAATCGCCAAAAGGTTCACCGCCCCTGCACTAGAACCAGTAATGCAGTAACGCTATTTGTTTCTCTTAGGCAATAAGGAGTTTTCACCAATAAGCAATGCCCAGTCACATGCTTAAAACCTGGAACTGAAGCATAGAGGTGGGGGGGGGGGGTGGCTGGATTCAGATTACATACTCTTTTTAAAAGAAAAGACAACAGAGCTGCTGCTGCTGGTCACCTGGAACACAGCAGCTGTGGCCAAGAAGCCCTTCTGCCAAAGCCGTGAGCAGCTCAGTGAGTCTCACAGTGGGCCCGGGCTAGTGACTGCTTCCTGACACCTTGCATCCCCCGCTAACGCACCATTTGGCAGGAGGATTCAGGACAGCAGACTGCTGACAGCTTTCCAGGAAAGCTCTGCCAGGAAGAGTTTTGACCAAGGGCAAATTTAACCAGTCACAGGAAGCTGCGTCATCTCCTGTGCACAATCAGATCAAACGTGTTACCAATCCAGGGTAACCCCACAACACATGCTATGTACCCCTACATGCCCACTCCGTGTGGCTTACCCACCAAGAAGCAGCTGTGGGGGCTTCAGAGAACTCAGTGAAGGGGCTGCTACCTGAAGCAGAGCTGCCTCCCTGAGCTTGGAGACCACCTGCTCCTGGGTTCCCTGCTGCAGCACTGAGCAGAGCCAGGTAACAGATCTGTGCAGGCCTGGGCGTCCTGCGGACATGCCTGTAAGCACGCACCGCATGGCAGGGATAGCTGAAGGAAGGCCACAACACAAGCAGAGTACACTCTGCAGAGGGGACCTCTCAAATGGACTCAAGGAACCATTTGTTGAGCTCGGATCCACCTAGGCATCTCCTGTCCAAGATAAGAAGCACTTTCCTAAATATGTGTGACTCAGACTTACCAGATAAAAAATTTAGCAACTAATGTCCTAGTGATTAGAAAGCAAACACTTGGACTTTGCTTGTGCTTATGCTGGGCTCCTGCCAGAATCACGGGCAATAATCCATGCTGAAGTTTACCGCCCACCCAAGGGGCACCCTTGGCCTTGCCCTGGCCCTGAGAGTAAAACCTTGGGATTTGCTGGGTGCTTGCCAGGGATGCTGGAGGACTGGAAGCTCAGCTCTGAAAGAACCTATAAACACAATACCCACTTTGGGTTTCAAATGAAGGGGCAGTGATGGTGATGAAGTTACAAAAAATCGTTTCTTTGCATATCTATGCTGTGCTGTATTAAACAGAATTAGCAAGCACATTCAGAAAACAAAAATTCTTAAGTCAACTTTTCTCCCCTAGTCCCTCCCTCCCTCCCCCCTCCCCCCTCCCCCCCACACAATAAGATATGGCCAAAATAAACACTCCCTTCTATTTTCAATCAGGAATTTCTAACTTATTCTGGTTGAGCCAAGCTTGTAAGGGCAAGATTGCATCATCTGGGCAAATGCATTACCCATGAAGCAGGAAAGGTGAGTGTAAAGGGATAAGAGAGACGGGTTGCTAGGATGGCTGAGAATCAAACCTTTGCTGTCTGAAGATGGACTGTTTTTTCTTTTGCCTGAGGGTATCTGTTTATGTAATTTCCTCAAAAAGGTGACAACCTAAATTAAAGAGATGCTGGGTGACACAAGGTGGCTGTCTCTGAGCTAGCTGTGAAGTCAGCAGAAGGCTGATGCTCAGCCACACCTACACCGCATTTCAGTTTCAGAACAGGAGGTTAAGGTCACCCCAGGAGGAAGGGGCAGCCTCAGGACACACAGGCTATATAGTCACTCAGCCAGCGCAAGCAAAGACGGTCATCATCACTGTCCTAGAAAACTGGTTACATAATGTATGATAAAATCACACAGGCCTTTACAAACAGTTATTGTTTTCATGACAAAAATACTTCCACTCATAATATAAGCAACCTGCTTCCTGCGGCCAGCAGTGCCCAAACCTCCAGGCAATGAGGTTTCAGCAGTAATCCCAGACTGCACCTCTAAGAAAAGGAGGGGCCCAGTGGGGAGGCTGTGATGACAGCCAGGCACAGGGACAGGCAGGATGAAGGCCGCCTTCTCTGGAGCTGCAGTTGTCTACTGAGGCACAGGGCCCTCCCCCTGGAGACTCTCCCAGGAGTCTGTGCACATGGTTCAAGGGCGAGGTAATAGGTGACGGGGAATGTAAGGAAGCAATTGGGCAGGCACCCCCACCTTCCCAACAGCTCCTCTCTCACTGAAATATTATCATGGTGCATTGTTACAAAGTTTAAAATTTATTCTACAGGAGACAGGGAGGCCAGGATGGCTCAGCAGGTTAAGCATTCGCTTTGCAGCCCCAGGGACCAAGGATCTAATCCCAGCCCCAGACCACGCGGACCTATGTGCTGAACTGGGGTGTTCTTCCCATGTCAGAGAACCCCAGTTCGGTTCTCGCCCCCTGTTTCAGCCCCTGGCTCAACAGGGCATGCCTCCCATGGGGGAGGCCCGAGCCTAGTTCCCACCCACCTGAGTGGACCGAAACCATATCAAAAACCAATGACATACAACTATGGAGACTGCTCTGGACCCTCCCTACTCCCCCTTCTCTCTGTCTTTGTCTCTCTCTGTTTCTGTCAAAAAAAAAAAAAAAAAAAAAGCCAATAGAATAAATATTTAAAGAATTCAAAACCTCCAAGGCCCCGAACAAAGTTAATACAAAAAGCTGATTATCAGGGAAGTCTTCTTTAATAATTAACTATGACCCCTTGAATTTATAAGCCTTCCTGATTTCATGTGTCTTAGACATATTTTCTTAGGGGTAAAAGGTCCATTTGGATTCAGGGGGGAAAAAGGAAAAACATAGGTTAATGATGGATTCTCTCAAATATACCTAAAATACTTCCCCAAAATGTCAAGATGTTCAATCCAAGTTAGAGAAACCTCACAAATAGCAAATTTACTTGAATTCTTTACAAGTACCTTTTCAAACTGGTAGTTAAAAAACTGATTCTCTCAAATTACACTGCCAAAGAATTATTCCAACTAAGTCAAACCTTGTATTATTTTCATCTTACAAGATGGTTAATATTTCCTACTTCCTACTAACAAAAATAAATATTAGAACTTGTGATTTAAAAAAAAAGAAAACATTGGATGTCAACTTATAAACATGGAGGGAGTATATCATTTGTTAAACATTATTTCAGAGGGTACAGAGACAAAAGCACTTGCAGACCAGGCCCTAGAGACTCCCTCCAGTGCAGAGGCCAGCACACTAAATGAGGATTGCAAGGCAATGAGGAACGGTCACTGCCAGAGACAGATGACGTACAGACAGGGTGAGTCTGCAAAAGACGAGGAGAGCGGTGCATTCTGAGCAAAAGACGAGGGAGGGATCCTGCAGCGGGAGAGCAGCAGCAGGGCCTGCCGAGGATGACAGGGTGAGGTGGGTTACTGAGCATGAAAGGCAGCAGACAGAGCACAGGGATGGGGCAGGGAAGAACCCAGGGCCAATGCGGAGGTCTAGACTAGACCCAGACACACAAGTCTCTAAGCAGGGGAGGTCATAACCAGATCGCTGTTTCTATGATGCTGGCGGAAATGTGAAGGATAAAATGGAGCGGGAGAGAACCTTGGAGCAGAGAGCGGAGCTACCAGTATGGTCCAATAGAACCTTCTGTAGTGATTGGATGTCCCAGCCGTGTGTCTAATGAGGCTGCCACAGCCACACATGGCCACTGAGCACTGGGAAGGTGGCTCGTGAAACTGAACTGAATTTTGTTTTTAATTTTAATCATGTAATCGCTATGTGTGGCTAGTGGCTACCATACTGAACATACAGGCCAGAGAGCTACTTCACAGTTCAAAGGACAGTGTGTCCTGAAGTGAAGCAAAAGCAGTGGAGATGAAAACGAATTCAAGATGCATTTCTCAAGCAGAACTGGCAGATGTCGGTGATGAACTGGACAGATGTGGTGTAAGGGCTGCGTTAAGGAGGCAGCCACTGTCAACCTGGCAGATGAGGTTGGTGGTGACAGTAAGTACTCAGAAGCCAAAGGGGAAGGTAACCAATCCAGAATGAATTCATTTATTAATACTTTGAAATGTGTCAAGAGTATCCTAGGAAGATGGGTAGAGGTGATGGGAAAAGGTCAGACAGGCAAAGACTTGGGGGTCACTGTTAGAGAGGTAATGGAAGAAGTTGCTTAGGAAGGCAGGATCACTTACAGGGAGAAGAGACCAAAGGAACTTCAACATTTCCAAGGTACTCAGGGCAGAAGAGGCAAGCAACAGCAGAGACGAAATGACCACAAGCAGTCAGAGAACAGAAGCCCAAGGGACAGACATGAGGGGTTCTAACAAGGGTGTTCATCTGGGTTAAGAGGAGCTGAAGTCACAAAGGACAGGGCCCAAGTGCAAACCAGAGGGTTCGAGAGACCAGGGACCACAGCAGTGAGGGACAGGCATGCTGGTGGGTGCTGGGAACCCAGCGGGGCCTCAGGTACTCGCCTCTCATTTAGAGACAGATGAGGGCACACTGCTGTTTGATGCACGTAGGGCCCTCAGGCCCTGCTCTAACACCAGCTATGAGACCACATCTCAGGTCTGACCAAGGTAATTTCTTCTAAGCCCTAACAGAAACTATCACAAAAGTTAAGAGTTACAGGATGCTGGGATGGCTCAGCGGGTTGAGCACTAGTCTTGTGGTCCTGGGGTCCAAGGATCGAATCCCAGCCCTGATCCATGTGGATCCATATGCTGAGCTTAGGTGTGCCCCCAGTTTGGTTCTCAACAGGGCAAGTTTCCTATGTGGAAAGTCCCCAGTGTGACTCCCACCCTGGGCGTGCTTCCCACATGGGAGGCCCCCTGCCTGTGCAGCCCCACCGCCCAGATGTGGAATAAAACTATGTAGAAAACTAAAGACGTGCAACTATGGAAACTGCTCTGGGCCCTCCCCTTACTCTCTGTCTCTCTCTCTTTCTCCCTCTCTCTCTATCTCTTTCTG
Organism: Craseonycteris thonglongyai; assembly: GCA_004027555.1. Lineage (NCBI taxonomy): Eukaryota > Metazoa > Chordata > Mammalia > Chiroptera > Craseonycteridae > Craseonycteris > Craseonycteris thonglongyai. The sequence goes on from PVKE010001391.1 coordinate 64,550, forward strand.
TCAAAAACAATAAAAATAAATCTTAAAAACAAAATAAAAGTTAAGAGTTACTATTTTTGACTACTAAGTACCAAGCCATCCAGGAAATGATACCTTTTGAAATCCAGAAGTTAAGATCAGGAAGTTTAACAATAAAGAGCATGATACATGCACAACCTACAATCCACTTTCAAAAGTCCTTCTGTCATCCTATATCTATCTGTCACTTAGGTATCTCCCTTCACACCTGTTGAATGGCACCAAACAAGCTGATCTGATTCCACCACAGGGACTCAATGCAACAAGCAGAAGGACACACCCCTGGGTCTCTTCCTAAGCACGCTTAAGGCCCTCAAAGGGTCCAGCAGGTATGTAAGCATGAGGGGTCCTCCCCTGCCAGAATCCAAGCCAACTTGCTTCAAATCAACCTTGCTACCGACTCTCACCATCACTAACGAGAGGAGTACTACTCCCAGAATAAAAACTTGACTTCCTTACTGTTTTCCATGTTAAAAACAGCTTATTCATTTGAAAACCCCTGGGCTTTTACCAGCAGCGGCAGCCTTTCCATGCCGGCCATGGTGCTCCCTGTGCCCTGCACAGGCTGGCAGTTTGCCTGTGAGCAAGTTACTGAGCACTCGGTCTGTGCCAAGTGCCAGGCAAAGCCCTTCCCTGAGCATCCCCAGCATGCTCACACCCTCCTGTCACAACCGATATCACATCCTATCAGACACGCGGAAGTCAAGGTGCAGGTCACCTGAGGTGGCACAGAGCGCAGAGTCAAAGCCTGAGTCACCACAGTCCCCCAACCTTGGTAGGCGCTCTGCAGACATGCTAAGTAACCATGACTCCAAAACTTGCCTTCATCCCACTAAAATTACACTGACTTGTCAAATACAATTTTTTTTTAATTATAATTCAAAATAAAAAAAAAGATGGGGCTCTGATTCTCCAATAACACACTACTGCTTCACACAGGCGTCACACAGGCACTAGCTGTCCCCCAGTGAGATCCAGCCCCTGCTCTCTCATCAGGCAGTGTGTGGGGGACACAGCTCATTCAGACCCCGGGTCTGGGCCTCAGGCGAGATGTGGACAAACCCTGGGAATTTCAGTGACCGAACCTAACATCCACCCTGTCTTGGAGGTATCTTTTGTAAGGTGCATGGTAATGGACTTCCTGATTTATTAATACTTTTCATCTACAATCATTACAATTTGATAAATACTAAAAACTCACTTCAGAGTTCCTATTCAAACATAATTCTTAAATCATGCTTTCATAAGTCATGTAGACTAACTCACAGAGAGACAATTAGCTTTTGACACTGCACATAATTTAATAAGCCATTTCAGAATTTTAATAGAACCATTAACAGGTATGAAAGAAGAATGAGCCATCTTTTTCAGACCTTATAACTTACAAATTAGCTAATTTTTATTTTTAACGTAAATGTCAAAAAGCATAGTATCAAAGGACTAGCAATTACACTGCTAAAAAGACATAAATGTTATCTCAGTCAAGGGATCTCTGCTCTCAAAGATAAGAGCATTAATGGTATTTTAAAAGTAAATGCCAGAGTCTATCATTTAAATCTTAGTACCAACTGAGAAAGAGATCCCTATTGTCAAGGACTGGTAGCTGTAAGGACTGAATAAGATAATGTAGTATATAAAACGGGTGGGCAAACTGCAGCCCGCTACAGGATTTTTGCGGCCCGCCAAGACAGATTTTTATGATACAATTTATATCCTTTCTGAAATGCAAAGTTAACTAATAAACACAATCATTTTAAAAGGTGTGGGCCTCCGCTAACCTTCCACAAAGCGGCCCCCGAGGCAAAACAATTGCCCACCCCTGAAAAGAAAGTCACAAGGTGCCTAACAAACAAATTGTTAATAATAAAAAACGCATTTCCTGAAATTATATATACACATATGCATTTTTCCTACGTAGAAAGATTAAATAAAAGATAGTAACCAAAAGTCTTAAAAAAATATGTTTAAACCCTAACATACAAGATCTGCAAATAATTTTCAAAGGACAGCTACCTACATGATACTAAATTTAGATTGTAAATGCTTTTATAGTAAAAACATGTATCAAAAACATATTCGATATAGTAAGTACCTAATAAGTGTTTACTAATTATGTGCCTTGAAAACTTACGTTAAATATAATGAAATGAGCAAATCAAGGAAGATTACATAATAAAATAAAATGCAGTGGTGCCTCGGACTCGCTGTTAGTTGGTTCCAGGAGGTACAACAAGTGCCAAATGATGAGCACCAGGGCAATTTCCGCATCAAACGCATCAAGGATCACACCTGAAGAGTTTCAGGCAGTCAAGTACCAAGGTATGACTGTAATCTAAACTCTACCGAGCCAGGAGGCTATACTGAAACAAACTAACAGTTTTTAAAGGATATATATAACTGAGTCATGTAATCTGAATATTTTAATAATATGGTTTTTCCATCACAAAATTCTGTTCATTTTAGAAAAACTGGAAAGCAAACACAAAAAAAATAATTATACATAAAACAATGACAAGTAATCACCACTGTAACTTTTTTAATGTATTCCTGTTCTGTTAATGCAATATGCATTTTTAATATTACTGTGCATTTGTGATCTATTATACTATAGACTGCTTAGCAAGAACATTTTTTCATTTATAATAATATTCTGTGAACATTTTCCCATGTCATTAAATGGTCTTATAAAACAAGATTTTAATTGATTTAAATTACTTGATCATATGGAGAATCATAATTTAACGCCTTACTGCCAATATTTTTCCTGTTTCTCACATTATAATTAACTTGAGAGCATGCTTACACATAAGTCGTGGACCAAATGTGATTATTTCATTGGGGTAAGTCCTGCACCCCAAATCCCCACACAATTGTTAACCTCTGCTACACTGAAAGTTGCACAAAGCTTAACCTGAGACGTGCGGCATGCTTGAGTGCGGAGGTAAGGACACTGAACTGACCCTTCTATTCTCCTAATTGTTAACCTCTGACCCAGGGCCAGGGAAGAGCTGCTTTGTCTGAAGTCTTCAGGTGCTGGTGCAGAGTTACCTGGTAAAGTCCCCACCCCCAACCTAAGCCCATCTCTCACAGCTGGAGGGGACAGACAGAGAATCTGTTAGGTGCCTCCTCTCCCCACAGGGACAGGAATGCCCAGTGGAGGCTACTGCAGGGGACACACCACCTGCAATGTGCAGGGAAGACTGAAACACAGAAGACAAGAGGGTGGAAGTCACGGTGTGCACCCAGGTTTCAACAGCATCTCTCCCTCCACCCTCTTAGCACATTTATATGGTCTTCATTTCATTTAAAAAACAATTATTCTCACATTTTGGAGTGACCAAGTTTTCCTCATTAAGTTGCACACTCACGTCCCCTGCACAGATGACAAACACCAGGCGGTCTGTGTCAGCCGGGGCTCACCAGGACACTCCAAATAAAAGGCGCAGGGCAACCACAAGTACCCGCAGTACCAGGCAGGCCAACCTATCCAGGAGGACTTAAGTTCACAGTAAAAACATGAACCTTCCCAGGACTCCTGGTCTTCTAGCACCTTTCTCACGCTGGGCCAGTTAGCCAGTCAAACATTACCTAGTGCTAATCCACGCCCTCTATTTTTAAAGAGGCAGCTTCTTACAAAAAAAAAACCAAAAAGGACGGTAACTTTTTTTTCTAAAGGCTTGTATTCCACAACTTTAATCTCCTTTCTGAGAGCTGACTCAGGATAACCTTCCACATCAAACTCCTAGAGACCATTCTGGAAGTTGCTAAACTGGTACAGTGAGTCAAAGACTAATCATGCCCTTCAGGGCAGTATTACAACTGTGATAGTTTATGGTTAGTTGTCAACTGTAACACAAAGTACACAAAATCCAGAATCCCTTTTGTTCATCAAGAGACAAATGAACTCTTACTTTTCAGAATAAATTGTTGGCCTTGGCCAGCAACAGCAGATCAAAGGTAAATTTGCTTACTATGGGGGTAAAAGTTTAAAATGAATACACTGAACTCACTGAAAGTGCTTTAAAATCTCTCTTCCATCACTGTACTTCATAAGAGAGTCTCTCTAGAATGAGTGTTACTAAAACAAAATATAGAAACTATTTCAATACATATTATCATCCTCCACAAACAGCATGTTATCGATCTGATTCTGATTAGATAAATAAACTGCCACTTAGTGAAAATCGATAAACATTGATTTACATGGGTATGTGTTCAAGATGTATTATGAGCATTTACTATGGGGAATTGCTCTTTTACACCTAACTTTTGCTTGTTACAAAGCAGAACAACAAACAGTATTGCATGTAATTGTGATTCATTATATTACTCTCCTATACACACAATTTCCATGAACAAACTGCACAATTCTTTCAATGCTTTTCTTTTTTCCTGTGTTACGTGTAATTCCATGTGTTAAATCTAATCATATAACGTGGAGCTTTTTTATTTTGTTATCTTTAGCACTGACAGTACTCAAACTTGGGATTATGATGTCAGGAAGCAAAAGAACTTGATTAGTTTTAGTTTGGTTAGTGAAATACATAAAAATAGTCTACTGAGAGGATGGAATTAGCAATGTCTCTATTCCAAAAGAGGTATTATTGAAAATACTAGTATTTTTACGTTCCTTCTCCTGATGGTAAAGGCTGCAGAAGCCCCAGACAAGGAGTCACAGGAGTTATCTAGTACCATCACTTTTACTACAGAGTCAAGGGGGTTGTCTCCAGGTGGTAATGATGTTCTAGATGTTCTCCAAAGGTGTCAAAGATGGAACTGTTTTCCGACAATTCTGGATATTGGCTGGAATCTAAACATTCAGAAGAATTCAGCAAGGACTAAAAACTGTACAAAAGAGAGGTATTACTATAAAGACAACATTAGAAGGGTCAGGCTTTTAGAAACCTCCAATTAAGTTGAAACTCAAGAACCAAAATAATACAATGGCAAAAAAATTATTGATGTAGGTCAACTTGGTTCATCTCCGAATGTGGTCTTTCAGGTGCCATGTGCGTTTTTTAACAACCAGAACATACCAGTGTCTGAGCAACAGGAAGTCCACGGGGTTTGAACACAATGTAGGGATCGCCCACAGGGTTAGAGGCAAGGTCCCACGCCTTTATTCTGAGTCCAACAACAACAGAGAAATGAGTGGGAGGCTGCTGGGGGAAAACCACTTCTATGAGGATTACTAGAATATTCGCAATTTTGTTGGCATCTCCTCCCCCTCTTCCCATGAAGACATAACCCCTGAGAAACTTTCCTCCCCCAAGAGAAGCATTCCCTTCTTCCTTCAAACTACCCAACCAACAAATTAAACTAAGTATCATGCTCATGCTCCCTGCAGGGACTGCTGAAGATCTCCTGTAACAGGGAAAGCAGAAGATGAAGGGTTTGGCTGATGGAAGAGTGAGTTAGAAGGGCAAAGGTCAGTGAAAACGCTTGCCCATTAATGGAAAGTCAAAGCACACACATTCTGGAGGCAGGTTAATGTGGGACTAAGTCAGACTCCAATAAATCACAGGCCAGTTCTCCTCCCTTCACATAAGTTTAATGTTTCAGCTGAGATCGAGTAGACACCATAATCAGGTTGTATAAACACTTGACCTAGCTGATTAAGCTCCACTGTGCTCTTTTGTTCACTACAAACAAAAAGAGGTAAAAACTTCCAAACTGCCACCATGTGAGCTGAAAACATACCATCTGCAGCTGCTCAGTTCCAGCTCCTGCCCCCAAATCAAACGAAAAGCTCAGGAAACGCTCCTCTCCTCTCAGCTACCCTTAGCAGCTGGGCTCTTATCGCCTGGGAGGTTCCCTGAATCTTTCCATGCTTCAATTATTGGCAAAAATGAGCAAAATCAGCATAACCCATGAGTAACATATCCTGAGCAGATAACAGCGATTGAGAGGAAATAAATGCAACTCCCAGATTATTCAAATGCCACAATGTGCCTGTTAAAATAAATACTATTCATCCTTTCCATCCTTAAAAAAAAAAATGTTAAGCATCGTTTATTTCAAACAGAAGTCCCCACCCCACTTTTAATTTGTTAGGGAAAGTGACAAATGCAAGCCTATCACTAAATTTCATTCTCTTGCAGATCTTCATTCACGAAAGGGACACTCCAAGCTCCAGGAAAAAGATCTGAAACCCACAGGTGGACACAATCCTGCAGCGCAGCACAAAGGAACAGTCTTTTCTCTCAAACATTGAGGGAAATAGGCTTAGGTTCCCAGCACATAACAGAGGAGACCCTCTGGAAGAAAGATCCATGTGTGCTGTCACCAGGATGTCTCTATACACCCCTGGAAACCCACAAGTAACTAGAGGACACAAAGCTCTCTGCCCAGGTAAGGTGGCCTCTCTCCATCGCCACACCTTGGGTACCTATGGTGCACTGATCTGTCCCCTGTAAGCTGGGATAGACTCACAGTCTGCTCTACCTGGCCTGCAAGGTGGCCACTTTGGTCAGTTACACTCACTTCAACAGTCTTTCAAGGTGGTGGCAAGCAGTCTGTACCAAGTGTTTCAGTGAAGAAAGTAGGATGTTAGCCCTCACAGCGGAGAAGACATCACTGCACACCTACCCTTACATTTGCCCGTGACCCCATCAGGCTCCTCTCAGAATGAGAGACAGCCCTGGATCCCATGGAACTTCCTTCTGAACTGCATGCAGCCACAGAGCCCTGCAGTTACCGAAATGGTCTGCTCCCAAGAAGCCCTGGGGTCCCTGAATAAACAATTACTACCACTCCATTCATCAGGTGTCTCTTAAGCCTTTGATCAGGAGTCTGAATTTTAAACAAGGGGACTGGGTGTTTTAACAAATCCACTAATCCATGTCCCCAGTAAAACTTCTTTCAAAGCTACAGAAAATCTATTCACAATTTCATTATTATCATTGGGCTTTACTTTCCCTTCCTCCACCCAGAGCTAAGCTGCACTCTGAGAAGCATGCCTCCAATTTTAAAAGGGAAATCTACCAAGAGAAACACCGGCAGAAGATTTACTCCATTTCTGGAATGAAAGTGCTCTAAGAGCACCCCGAATGCCTTCTCCCCTTCTGAGCGTCTGGCACAGGCAAGCACACAGCAGCTGAAGCCTGAGCACACCTGAGCACCCGTGTCTAACAGGCCCAGCCCAAGTCCTCACACTGAGCACAGTGCATGGACGGCCACCAACAGGACTGTCCCCAGCAGCCCCTGAAGCAAGTGTGCTCAGGTCACCAAGTCCCCAGAGGCACGGGAGCAGTGATGCTGACCCTTGTGGGATCTTTCCATGACTGCTCCTGGGTGCACCCTCCCTCATCCCAGCAGGCTTCCACCTTGCAGTGAGGCCAGGGCCTCAGGTGCAGAAACAAGATGGAAGGAGCCTGGGTCCCCGAGTGGCAGGAATGACAGCAGCCACGTACCCAGACCTCAGGAGGTCACATAAGAAAGTCAGCTTTTCTCTTGTGCAGACATTGCATTTGGAGTCTCTTTCATAGCAGGTACAGCTCTAAAGAAAATGCTACACACACCGACAGCACACTGAATATACAAATATACAAACAAACAAACACATTAAAGCAGTACTGCTGATGAAAACTTTTTATTAGCTTTATTCATGGCTGGAGAGATTTACCCACTCAGAACTTCAGTAATAGCGGGGATTAGCAATGGGGGCGGTTAAGTAAGTCTAGAATTTTAAGTCCACTAGGATTTTAACTTGCTAGCCAATATCTCCTCAGCACAGGTAATTTAAAAATCTCCTAAATTTTTAGGTTTAGCTGGTTAGTCTCAATATTGTGTCATAAGATTAAAGTCAGGACATTGTAGTATCACTAAGTGTTGCCATTTGAACTAATAATTATTCCTCAGAAATAAAGGGTGTCCCACAATTCACGCAAGATTTGAATTTTGCGTCATTTGTGCGGTAAAGTGTTGCCAACAAAAAAAAGACAGCGTGACAGCTGACAGTTCAGGGTTATTAAAAATGGAGTGCTACACGAAAGAACAGCTCGTTTTCATTGTTGAGCAATGAAAATTTACAATTTTTAATTATAAACCTGTGTTTTCTATCAAAACCACTTCTTGCGTGAGTTTTGGGACACCCTTTGCCTTATAAAACTTCATTTCAAACTTCTTTTAGAAGTTAATCACAAAGCTAAAAATAGGCTTTGCAAAAATAGATTTTCTTTTGCCTAAAGTTTTCCAAGTAGCACACAAATAAATAAAATAAGTAGATAATGTGTCAGGATCGATCTCCTCAGAACAAGAGAGCCAGGCTGAATGCTCAGAGCTGCCCAGAGTTCCATGTGAGTGAACTCCAAGAGACACACCTGGACCATCATATTCAGTGAAATAAATCAGACTGAAAGAATCAAGAAACATACGACCTCACTTATAGGTGGAATATAAAACTGAAAGTAACAAAGAAACAAAAACTCATGGACACAGTCAATAGTTTGGTGGTTACCTGAGGGTAAAGGGGAAGGTGGGTGGGAAAGTGAGGTGGGGGTGGGGGGCAGTAGGGAGGGTCATCAAATATATGGTGATAGAAAGAGAGCTGATTCTGGGTGGTGAGCACATAATGCAATGCATAGACAATGTAATGTAGAATTGTACCCCTGGAAACTATGTAATTTTTGCCAACCAATGTCACCCCAATAAATTTAACAATTCAAAATAAAACAAAAACAAACAAACAAACAAACAAAGATGCAGCTGGTTTTCGGAATAGATGGGTGGGATGCAGGGAGATACCAGTCAGAAAATGGTAAAATCAAAGAGAAAGAGCACATCCATGCTGGGAAGGGGGGAAATGAGACTTAAGAAAAATACACAAGTACCTGCAAGAAATTGTTCCTTGTATCTGTTGACAATACAATCTTTGAAAAGGGCATTTGGCCAATGTGAAGGTCAACCAAGCCAAGTGTTGTAATATATTTAAGAGCATATAGAAAGTAGGAAAACACTACGCTAATGGAAAGAAGCCTGACATAGAAGAGTACATGCTGCATGACTCTATATACCGGTAATAAAGTTCAAGAACAGGAAAAACTATGTATGAAAAAGAAAAAAAAGAAAAAACATGGTTGATGGGGCGGGGTGGCGGGGGATGCAGGGGGTGGTGAGATGACAGGGAATGGTCTAAGAGAACTTTCTGGGGTAAAAGATATATCCTAACAGAAGTACGGTTAAGGGTGTATGTATTTGTTTAAGCTCACAAAATGAATGAGGCACCTAAAATGTATGCATTTCATTCTATAAATTTTACCACTAAAAATTTTTTAAGTTTTAAACTTACTTATGACATGTATGCTGAAGTACCGGTACTTAGAAGTGTACTGAAGTGTGCAACTTATTTAGAAACACATCCAGGAGAGAAAAAAAAAAGGTGGACTGATGGATAGAGAAGGGTAGATATATACAAAGCAAGTACAATAAAAAGTGAACACTGGTAGAATCTAGGTGGTGGGTATATGTGTGTCCACTAACTTATCTGTGTGTTTGAAAATTTGCATGATAAGAAGTTGAGGGAAACTATATGGTCATTATGTTGAGATCTCTAGCTTTGGAGATTAAAGGAGAAAGCAAATCTGACCCAGCACTTACTTCATGGGACATAAACATGAAGTGAACTGAAGCAACTCACACATCACAGAGGTCTGTCTGGTAAACAAGATGCTCAAGAAAGGGAAGCTCTCAATTTAAACTTTGATTACTCAAAACACTTTCAAAATAAACCAGTTTGGTAAACCAATTACCAAAAAACATAAATTCCTAAATATACATATTTAAATATAAATATGTGAGCTTGAATTGTGCATATAATACTGTATACATATTCTCTGGACAAAAAAAATAAAGCTGAAACAGATGCAATGATTTCATACCAAAACATCATCGTCAGAAGGTACAAACTTCTAGTTACATGATAAATTAAGTCCTGGGGATGTAATGTACAGCACAGTGACTTCAGTTAATAATATTGTATTTTGTGTTTGAAAGCTGCTAAGAGAACAGATCTTCAAAGTTCTCAACACAATTAAAAAGAATGTATAACTATTTGTGGTGACAGATGTTAACTAGACTTACTGTGGTGATCACTGCACAATAAATACAAATACTGGCTCATTATGCTTATACACCTGAAACTAATATAATATCATAAATCAATTATATATCAAATTTTTTTAAATCTCTGATTTTTCTATCTCTGAGTGCAAGGTATTTTTTTCCTTTAGGTTTCTGACACACTCTATAACCTTTAGCAAATGACAAGGGGGGGGTGGATCAGTCTGAGTACCTTACACAATTGACAAGTTACCCACTTCAAAAATACTGCCCATCGCATCTCCTTGATGTCACTATTGTTAGTGCAATTCATTTCTGGAGTTGAGGGAAACTATATGGTGATTATGGTAAGGAGGTGACTTTAGTTTAAGGCAGGGTGAGTTCCTGGAGACAGCACTCACTATGACCAAATGAACAATTAACTGAAAGAGGATTTCACTTGTATTCACTGGTCCCCTACAGAACCAGGAAGGTTCTCACACACAAGAGCTGCTCAACAAAAATTCAAATCCTCACCATTTTCAAAGACTAACTCTGGGCCTACTTTCTGGAATGTTTCCTTGATTGTGTAAGCCCACTGTCCTCTCAGTGACCCACAGAGTCTTCCCTCTGAAGGAAGAAGTGCCCATCATCCATCCTAGAGTCTCAGTAACACAGGAGCCTTTTCCTAATACACCTTACACATGGCCAGCAGCTGGACCAGAAGAGTTACAGTTAATGGGTAACTAGTTCATCACCTATAAGGCAGCCCATTCCATTGATCTAGTCATTTAAACATTCTTTTATTTCTGAATCAGCAACATGAAGTTTGATTTAAGGATAACCAGAAGGTCCCTTTGTAGACTGAAATGCTTTAAGTCAGTTAGTTTGCTGACTGTACCAGACACTTACCTGGGGCACAGGATGGGGATAAAGTGACAACATCCTTCTCTCTGGGTCTCATACCATGAGGCACCCCCTGCTCACTCGGGCATCTTAGAATGCCAGAGTTTAGCAAGACCTCAAGATTATGTGGCCCCACATCCTCAACTTAAAACTGGATAATACTCACTGTCGGGAAAGTTAATAAAGTTACACACAGTCACCAAACACCCTTCCACCCACCACTTCCATCTTCTGCAATAGCAAGGAAATCCTACTTTGCTCTTCTATGCAATGCTCCAGAGTTCTGAAAAAATTATCATCTTTCTCCTAGTTTTAATTTTCCAGAAAAGAAGGTAAAAGTTCAGTTTTAAAACAGCTAACACTTGCAGGGATGGCAAGGAAAACAAGTAACTGTCCTTACGCTGCTTCCCATAGGCAGGAGCCTCTAGTCACACTTCCCACACCTCTACACCTCCCAGGTGCTACAGCATGGGAAGCACACAGGCCAGTATTTGTTGACAGAATGACAAAGAAAACATGAAGATTACAGGTAGTGTCTCCTGGAACCATCAGGGCAGAGCCCCTCACTCCATCCACATCCCCAGTGCCAACCCCACACCCCCTGTGCGAGACAGCTCACTTGGGAAGCACTGAGCATTATGGTGCCAAGCTCAGAGGATGGATTTAGAAAACTCCACAGAACCAGACTCACGGCGACAGCAGCCATCAGACATCACCAGATTTAACTGCCCTAAAATTAGCCATCAGAGCAATGACTGCGTCAGAGTTCTTCTGACTGGCCAGCTGCCAGGTTTACACAAATCCTCCTGCTCTCTCTACCAGGGAAACAATATTCTGTAACAGAGCCAGCCAAGCATTTCAATGAACGTTCCAATTCCAGCTCGGCTACTGACGTTTTATAATTCAGTGACAAGGGGAACAAAGTCTGTATGGGCTATATCTGCAAGGAAAGGCAGTGTTTTTCTTCGTTGTAAGCACTTCTTCGTTGGGTGAGTAAAGTACTGTGGATGAATCCTTTTCAATATTTAAATGCATGGCATTTAGGGATTCACATTCAACTGGCTTAAACAAAGATCATGCAAATCTAGCAGAATAGAAATGCAAAACAAAAATTGAAGTTTTCCTCTTATAGTACTTCTATTAATCTTGGCAAGAACACAGGAGCTAAAGTAATGTTCTCTGCCTGGCACAGAGGGCCCGCTCACTTTCCATGGAAGAACAGATAACCCGATTCAAACAGTAGAATGGGCTACCTCACTGCAAATGACAAAATTTCTAACTAATAACAGACCATCCTGACTGGCAGAACAAGTACTTTTTAGACTAGAACAGTAATCTCACTAGCCCTGCCCTGGGCAGTTAGCAGGATAATTATACCATTTTCATATTCCTGCATCTTTTTTCTTCCCTCCCTCTCTCCTTTCTTTCATTCCTTTATGATTTATAAGATCAGCCATACTCACAAGGCAGCTGTTGAGTCAGAAAAGAGCCCTATAGTTTAAGGTGACCAGATTTTAACATTGGTAAAGCGGGACACCATTGACTGGTGTGGTGGCGGGGGGGGGGGGGTTCTTGATTAAAAATTTAGTCTATCTCCCGCCGTTCCCTAGTTTGTCGTGCATTCTTTCCAAAAATCGGGACTTTTTAAAAACGCCGCGGGACGCGGGACAAATTGTTAAAAATCAGGACCGTCCCACCAAAAGCGGGACGTCTGGTCACCTTACTATAGTTGGAACAAAGAAACTGGGGGTTAAACTCTAAGACTAAGATTCAGAAAACCATATGCTCCCTTATTGAATCTTAGTTCTTGCATCAGTAAAGGGATAATCCCAGCAGCCTTTATAAGGTTCTTGTAAATATGTGAGAAGACATAAAAAGTTCAACACAATAGATGTTTCCAAACTTACTGTTTGTGAGACCTCTCCCCGGTTCTTTATTCTATTCCTAAGTCAAAATATCAGCCTATCTCACTCACTCCTATCATCATTTAAAACTTTTTAAATAGAAATGTAGATCCATTATTCCATACGAACGACTTAAAATGATCCTCAAATGAATAAAGTTGGTTGATAAATTATAAGATTTTACTATACTATTTAGGCTAACCTCTCAGCCTTGCCTATAGTTCTCATCATAGCATACCATAATACATAAATTTAAACAAACAAGAGTTAGAATTATATCTCCCTGAATTCACGTACTATAATAGGAATTAGAACTACATCAAGATTCTAAGGATAAAATACTTCTTTCTGTAAGATTTAAACTGTGGTTACTGAGCATCTACTATATCTAAGGCATAAGTAATATTCTAAAGTCCTTTGCAATCCTTAAATTAAAAGTACTGAATCAACAAAAGGTGTGTTGCAAACTAATGATGGCTTTTTAAAAATCGTTATTTCCTGTAGAAATTATCATGGCTAATAGACTGGGAGATAAAAGGCTACATGTAACGCAGCCTCATGTGGTTCCAAGAAGGCTGCGCAGTTTTTTAGCTGGGACCCAACTTTGAAATCTCTTTTAGTCCCACCCCCTCTTGTGAAAGGAAGGACCCCTCCTTCTGTCCAGGGCGCCCAGACTCCCCAGAACCACCCCATCAATGAACTATGCAAGTTGCTGCAACAGACTGAACTCTGCTGTTACCATCTTCAGAAATTACTTATCCATTTTGACCAGTTTAATACCAGAGCTGAATCACAGGTCTTTTCAAGTAACCCAGAAACAATATAAAATAAGGCATAAAAGGTCATTTAGTTAGCTCATTTACAATGGAAATGGGAATTTAAGGCAACACTACTTAGAGGAACAAAAGCCAAGGCATTCAGCTCTTTCGTGTGCAACCGTGGCTGTCCACCATTCTTTTAACAAATACGTGTTGGCTACAGGCTCGTCATTTCACACGTGGCAAGAAACACAGAAGCACAGAGAATACAGCAGTAAAATAGAACTATCCCTGCCCATATGACACTTAAACGTTCTACTGAAGTGAGAAGAGAAGATAAACATATAAATTCAACTTTTAGTTTAAAGCCACAGAATAAGTGCTATAGATTCAAATCAAGCAGAATACTGGGGACAGGAGAGTACAAAGGAGGATGGTGGGTTGGGGTCCTAGTTTAGCTGGTAGCTGCATGCACAGATGCTATGGCTTGCCTTGTCATGCCCTGCCATCCCCGCCAGCCCAAATGCTCTCCGGCCAGGCTGGGACACTCTCCATTCCTCACACTCTCACCCTGAGGGGAGGGAGAAGAGGTGCTATGGGCTCAAGGGCAGACCTATACTGTTAATCTGCACTTTCCAAGTTGTTCTTACTCTAGAAGTTTCTGAATGAGCAAATGATGAGTTATGCCCTTCCATCCTGGCACTGGGTGTGTTGTTAGTTGTGTGTGACAGCACAGTGCTGCCAAGGACAATAGTATTCCCCACTACATTATCCTCGCCCCCCCGCCCCCCCCCCAAATGAAACCTCAACCTAAGCAACCCACAACCAATTCTGGAAGAAAACAAGCCAAAGAAAAAAGTCCTCAGGAAAAAGAACACATACCATAAATGTAGGGCCCATTAGGTAGAGCCCTTCTGAAGCTTCCCTCACAAGACCCTGGCAGGTACCCTAGAAACGGTTTCCAGTTGGGAACTCTAACCAGAGAGGAAGGGAGAGCAGCTGTGTCCAGGCTGGGCCACACCTTTCAAAGGGGAACAAAGTGCCCTTGAGATGCAAAAGAAATCACCCCAACTTCTATTTATTTTTAATATCACCCTTCTTGAAATTTATATTAAGTTTTATAATGTCCACATCATAGCATGGTATATACATGCAACATGTATGTTATATACATGCAACATATTCTAACACATTGTATGTATAACTGTCACATATGCACAATTATATGTATGTACGTACAAGGGCTATCCAGAAAGTATCCAGCCATGTAACTGTTCTTGTTATATTGACAATGGCTGGATTTTTTTCAGGACAGCCCTAGCATATATTATATATAATACAATATACTCTATGTATAATATGTAATATATACATATATACAAACACACTCACACATATATTGAGGCATAAATAGATGCACAGGCAAACACATATAGACATTTAGATGGGGATTCTGTATAGATAGGATGCACACTGGAAACAGTATAGAGACCCTACTACAAAGAAAGAGTTTTTCGTTGGATTATGGCTTTAAACACTTAAAATAACAGCATTTGTCCTGTCTGAAGTATCAAGTATAATTCTTAAACTTACTTACTAGAATCCTCAATACCAGGATGTATCCCAGAGCTGCTCCTAAACCATGGGAAATACACTGTCCAACAATGAACTAAACGCATTATCAAAAGATCCTGAGAAGACAGTAAAGCAATGGATATGCTGATGAAGAGGCTCAGACAGGTCTCCTCAAGACGCACCACTTTGGCACGTGGATTACTTTGAACTGAAGACAATGGAGACCTCATGGGCTCAAGAGAAACATTTACCTCTCTCTCCTTTAAAGAATTACATTAGGGGCCTGGTCCATAATAAAAGTTTTGACCAGAAATAACATCTTAT
Organism: Craseonycteris thonglongyai; assembly: GCA_004027555.1. Lineage (NCBI taxonomy): Eukaryota > Metazoa > Chordata > Mammalia > Chiroptera > Craseonycteridae > Craseonycteris > Craseonycteris thonglongyai. Next base: position 80,073 of record PVKE010001391.1, read on the forward strand.
GATATATTTATGGGGCAGGACAACTACTAATTACTGGACATCTGCTCTTCTTAATGCCCTGAGAATGACCTTCTTCCCCCTGAAGCCCCAGGAGCCTTACGCTACCTTTAACTCAGAATGTCATAGAGACCCTGTTTTCCCTTTCTGTCTCGGACTCCCTCATGTATCTAGGGTTCCCATACATATGTATGTAATTAAATTTGGTTATTTTCTCTTGTTGATCTGTCTTCTGTAGACTTAATCATTAGACCTTAAAGGTAGAGTTCTAATCCTGATGACACAGGCTACTATGTCCAAAGCGTTAGTCAGAAATCTTAAGTCTACACAATAGTTTGCTTCAGCACACATAATTTTTTACTCACCCAATAGTTCTCACTTACCACAGTAATAATCTTTAACACTGGCTCTTTACCAAGATTGTCTTACTTAAAGAGTAATTGAACACACAACTAAATAGCCTTCTCTGGACCACTTTGGTTTCCTGATTAGTTCAACTAACTGGGAGCTTCCTCCCGCTGACTTAGCAGCCATGCAAAAGTGAAAAATATAGAGTAAACTAGCTGGCAGAGCTAAGGGGCCCCTATGGCTAAATGTTTATTTGTGCAACAGGAAGAAATGAGTATCAACTAATTAAAACACCCAGAAAATGGGGGAAAATTATGTTTCTCTTCTCTATTGTCTGCAAGTAACTCAAAATGAAACCATACCAAACTGCAAAATAAGTTTAAGACAGTCCAACATTCTGATTTTTTTAGTCTTTTCAGTGCCTAAGACCTTTCCAGAGGTCACAGGTCACAGGGTGGCCCCAGTTTCTCAGTCCTTTAGCCAATGGACAAACATTTCTTAATCACCAACCATCTAATGATTATGGTTCTAGGTACTAGGGACACTAGCATTAACCTTGTTTCTTTCTTAGAATAACTTGGTCAGTAGAACCAGCAAAGGAGGTCTGACGTGCTCTTTCAAAATACCTGTGAGTCAGAGGCAGAGATATGAACTAGTTATAACAAATTACGTGCATTCTTACTTAACTGTAACCAAAGGAATGTGACTTCTTGTAAACCAGAAGAAAGCTTTCAGAGACATGATTCATGTTCAGCTAGTTTAACAGTCCACCAGAGATTTGGGTAAAGATATAACAATCTGATCTTTGGGAGGGCAGGCAAAGGTATGAAATACTAGAATCAAACTCTAAAAACCACCATGCAAAGAACCAACTAAATGAACTTAAATGAAGCACAATAAACGTTATTGTGGCTTAGTGGCAGCAGGTGATTAAGGACTCAGGGCTTTAGTGAAGAGGAAACTTCTGAGTCTGAGTAGCATGGCTACCAGCAAATGAATGCAAACTTGGACTACATCAGTGCAAGCTGGGCATGCAAGGTGGAGGGAGGGCATCCCACTCTACACAGGTCAATTGCAGAAGATGACTGAAATGCCTGGCCCAGCTTTGATTGGTACTGTTCTGAGAGTAACTGAAGTACCTCTATCAAAGGATCTGTCCTGCACACCACCAAGGGAGTAGGACTCAAATAAGCAGATAAAATTAGATTTCAATTCTATAGGTTGAAAAACACCTTCTAGTAATTGAAAGCATCAAGAAGGTAGAGCACTCTACCCCCTCCTGCCGATGGACGGATACTGAAGGGAGAGCCCCAGCAGAGCGTAAGGGGCCCTAGTGTCAAAGAAGGGTTAGTTGAGCTGGTCAGTGATTTCCAAACCCTGGTCCTTAGTGAAGTTTTCACTGGCCTGTGTGAAAAGAAAAAGTGTCTACACCTGGCTGAGTACATATGCATGTGTGTATGGGTGGGTACATACGTATATGTATGTGGGTGGGTATATATGCATGTGAGTATGGGTGACTACATATGCATGTGTATATAGGTGGGATACATATGAATGTATGTGTGGGTACATATGAATGTATGTGTGGGTACATATGTGTATGTATGGGGGTGGTATATGCACCATGTGTATGGGTGAGCACATATGCATGTATGCATAGGCGGGATACATATGCATGCATGTATGGGTGGGTACATGCACATGTGTGGTGTAGGTATATATGCACGTGTGTACAAGTGGTACATATGCATGTGGGGGTGCATATGGATGTGTGGGTATATATGCACGGTACATATGCATTTGTGTGTGTGGATACATATGCTGTGTGCAAGGGTGAGTACTGTGCATGTGTATATGAGTGGGTACATGTGTATTAGTGTGTGGGTAGGTACATTTGTATTGATGTGTGTATGTGGGTACATACGCATGTATGGGGTAATTTTAACGAATGTCCTCTCTAAATGAAAAGAACCTTCCTTTAATTTGTTTGATAATTATATATTTTCTTCCTTTGGGGGAGGCAGGGGGCACATGGAGATCAATATATCTTGATGAAATGAATTGACAGTATATAGTAATTGCTGGTATACATTTTCAATGTAGTAACATCAAATACTGACAAACCTGACAATCACTAAAAGTTGCATTTGTTTTTGCTTTGTAGGTTTACAAGGTGGATGAGAACACAAAGTATAGGAACAACATTAAAGGAAATCCATAAGGCCCTTTCTAGTATAAAGATGCCATAACTAGACTCAACTTACTGCATCTTTTCTTCTTTCCTATCATGGAATTTGGCTATACAATGATATCCAAAAAAAAAAAAAAAAGTATCAAGGAATTGGGTTATGCGAAATATGAACTCTCCCATGAAACGGAACTTCTCCTGTGGGTCAGATGTGGCTCCCTTCAACCACTCTTTGGAACCAAAGTTTATAAATCAAGTTTAGGAAGCATCACCATAATTCATCTCAAGTTTGAAGCATTTACATTCCCATCACACTCCTAACTCTCCTTTTAACAAAATCACAGTGAAATATGATTTGAACAGAAAAGCAATTTCTGAATCCTTGATTTCAAGACAAACCAAGTAAGCTATGTAACTCTCATGAATGTTCGCATACAAACTTACTATAAGCCAAAGAAAGAAAAGACATAATCATGAAAAAATGTACTGTACACTACCTCAATCAGTCCTTTTGATTACTCTAATATGTTGATTTTAAATGTTAAAGAAACCTAAAATTTTGATGCTGAAAGGGACCATGGGATACTTCATCCAAACTCACTGTGACAGGCTGTAGAGGCAGAAAACGAGGTTCCTGCCCCCTTGTCCAGTGCTCTTTCTATCCTATCAGCCTGCATAGGACTTAGGTATGTTACAGAAGGAGAAAATATGGAACATGGTTCTGGGTATTCTTTAGGACTACAATGCACATATTTCACTCAAGTTCAAAACAGAAAAAAAAATTGTTTTGCTTTCCAATTAACAATAACAGTACAAATTTTCTTCAGATTCAGCATGGTTTTGAAAGGATTTGTAATCCTAACCCACCACAAGTAGATCATAAGTTCAAAGACTCAATGCCTTCCCCAATCTTAAAAAAACAAACAAAAAACAAAGTAAAATCCAAAAATACCTTGCATTTACCAAGTGTGGCCAGGGGGTAGGGAGCTGTAGCCATATAAACACACAGTTCTTTGCAAAGTATGTGGTAAACACGCAACTCCTTTTAAACTAGTGTTGATGACCAAACACAGCACTTTTAAACCGGTTTCAATTACCAGACAATTGCCCTTTCAGGGTAGCTCCCTAGTATTTCCTCACTTTCAAGAATAGATTTTCAAAATGAATTAACTCACTACCCCATTTGCTTTAGGTAAAAAGATCTCCCAAGGTGGACAGGAGTTTACTATAAGCTCAAGTATCAAAAACTCTTCACAATACCATTCCTGTCCTGACAGGTGGGGAGGGGGAATTTACAAACCCATTTTACTCGACTTTAGTACAATAAGCATCATGAACACCAAGTCATGATGCTCTGATAATTCCACTATTACATTTCCTAAAAGTAAAGCTCTTTGAGAAAGAAAAATTGAAAAAAAAACAACCACATAAAAAGCATTTATGTAAGATACACACTTAAAGCAACCAGAGAAAATCTGCAGCCCATACTCCAAAATCAGAAACTCCACCTCCATACCTGTAATTTATCTCCCGCTCTATTTTCCAGAACAAATGTTACACTGCTTCTTATTCAAATTCACTTCACCCCATCTATAGGTAGCATGTGGGCATTGATAAAAGCTGTTTCTGATTTCATGTTATTTCCTACTTCCCAGATGTTTGCTAGTTTTTTCTTCAGCTACTTATGAATATGCTCTGATTTAGAACAAACTCAACATGTTATATTTTAAGCTGGGCAAGACAAAATAAGTGGCAGCTATAAAGATAATTTCAAGGTATTTCTCCAGTTTATAAATAAGTTTGTGACCTAAACATGATTCAGACAGGTTGCTATGGCCTTGCTTTTGAAAAGAGCACTTAAAAACACATAGATGAGAATCTGCTTTTGCTGAAATGGCCAACTACAGGCTATTGTACTTCTCATAAAAGGGGCTGTGCCTCAAAATAAAAAGCCAAATATCAACTTTCAGCAGGAGAAAACAAAGTTGTCCCCAACATAATCCTTGATATGAATCATGCATACATATTTCAACTCCAACGCCTCTTTCCCAAATGCATGAATGGAAATTTCAGCCAGAATCAATACTACTTGTAACCAAAACTCAAAAATTGTACTTTCGCATAAACAATATTCTTTTTTTTTTTTTTTAGATTTTATTATTGTTTTTGACAGAGACAGTGTGAGACAGAGAGAGAAGGTGGAGGGCCCACAGCAGTCTCCATAGTTGTATGTCATTAGTAGTCAACAATTTCATTCCACACAAGTAGGTGAAGGTCCAGTCCTCCCCCATGGGAGGCATGCCCCTATGAGCCAGGGGGCCAAACCGGGGGCCCCCCACATGGGAGGCACACCCCAGTTCAGCATATGGGCCTCCACTGGCCAGGACCAGGACGTGCTCCTCGGAACCCTGGGCTGCAAAGTGAACGCTCAATCCACTGAGCCATCCCGGCATCCCCGGAATAATGTTCTTTTACACCTTCCAAGTCAAGCAGCATTATTAAATATCATAAGTGGAAATGTTGTCTAGACAGAATTACAAGTCTCACCATAGAACTTTGAATTCTTCAAATAAGGCAAAACATGAAACAGACACCTTCAAATTTGTGACCACAGTAACCAAGTTGTCTCTTGAAATTCATCTTTAGAAATGCAGAAATAATAGACCACCTTTTGGTAGCTGCATAAACACTGGTTTTATAGGTAAGTAACATATTTTAAAGAAAGCAATAGTGTTGGGAGTTTTTCCCTCCCGTTACTAATTGTAAAACTGCAAAAATTAAAACCTGATTGTAGACAGGCAAATGGAAACCAGTTCACTAAATCCTGTCATAAGAAAGCCATCTAGTGTTAACATTTAGAAATGAAAACTGCAGACAAAAGAGGCAAAGAAAAGAGAAATCTAAGTGACTATTTTGAACTTATTGAGCAAACCTATGAGAATTACTAAGGTTCTTTGTTTAAAAAATAAAAAATAAAAATAGCAAGGCCATCCATACCAAAACCAAGTCTAAATCTAAACAAAATCCAAAATCTCTATTTTATTTTGAGCAAAATCCTGTTTGGTGGCCACAATTTCATACCAGTGAACTTGATGTTCCCAGTACTCACGCTGGAGTCATCTTGGGCTGAATTAAATTAACTGAAGCAGGTTAATGATGACAAATACCTCCCAGAGGGGTAATGCCAACTTGTTTTCCCTTCCCGGGGAGCCTCGTCGTGCTCGTAGACGATGAACCAAAATTGATTCTTCGGGTTAGCAGTGTGGCTGGAAATCCGGCTGTAGGTGGCTCATGGGGACACTGCCGGGAGGACACGGTCAAACTAGCTTTAGTAACGTGGGGAACCAAACAGGGCCGGGGCAGAGGACGAAGCACACTGGGCGCCTGGGGCGGCAAGCGGGAGTCTGACTCCTAACGAAGACCGCGCCGCGGAAGAGGGTGGCCGGCTGCTCAGGGTCCTACAAAGGGGGTGCCGGGCGCTCGGGGCAGCACCTCCCAGGGAATCACCCGGGGCAAGTTCGGCAGGAACGTCGCCTGGCGCGCCGGGCGTCGCGTTGGACAACCTTTTATCTTTTCTCTGAGGTTAGTCACAGGGGAGTCGCAGGGAACCAAGAGGAGAGAGACCCTCGTTAGTGCGCGTGTCACCAAGACGGAAATAACCTTTCAGCCGATCGATAACTTTGAGAGAAACAAGCGGCTACGACTCCGCTTCCACTGGGCTCGGGAGCGCGGGCGCGTCTGCGGGCCAGACCCCGCTCCCCGGCCCCCGGGCCCCGGAGCGCCCCACCGTCAGCCGCCACCTCACCCCCGCAGCGGCAGCCCCTTTACCGCGGGACAGTTCCCGCCGAGACCTTCCCCAGACACCACCAGCAAGCTCTCGTCTGCTCGCCCCGACACGCACCTCAGAGACGCGGACCTGCGGGACCGGCTACAGCCCGCGAGCGCGCGGCGCGTACCGGGGCCGCCGCCTGGACGCCGGCCGCCCCGCGCTGCCCATCCGCCCGGACTCTGCTTGCCCCGGGCGACGGCGGGAGGAGGCCAGACTCGCCAGCTGCTCTGGAGCTGTCGGCCTGCGCTCGGGCGGGCGGGCGGCCGAGGCAGGCGCGCGGCTCTGCTCCTCCTCCGCCGCCGCCGTCCTCCTCGCGCTCCGCCGGCTCCTCCCGGGCTCCGGATCTGCAGCTCCAGCTCCCGACGCGGCCGCCCGCCCGCCCGCGGCCCCGCCCCCCGCCCGCGCCGCCGCCTCCCATTGGCTGCCGCCTGCAGGCCCCCTCGGCCCCGCCCCGCGATTGGGCGCGGACGCTGTCCCTCCCGCCGGCTCGCGGGCTCCGGGCGCAGCGGGTTCGCAGTTCCCAGGCCACGGCGCGCGGGAGCGGCGTGTCCCGAGGGCTGGTACCGGGTACTCCTTCGTGGGGAGGGGACTGCGGCCCCGAGAGGAGTGCAGCCCACCTGGGCCTGCCGTCGCTGACCTCCTCTGGACTTGTTCGCGGGGCTGGCAGGGGTGAGTGAGCCCCCGCAGCTGGCTCCGAGCCGCCCGCTGAGCAGTCGCGACCCCGCCCGGCCCGCTGCTACCTGGAGTTGGGAGAATCGGCCTGCCTGGCGCTCCGGGTCCCCACGCCGCGAGGTCCTGCATGTTGCCAGCCCACGAGACAGGGGAAGCTGCGGGCGCCGCGCGAGCACCTGCCCGTCCCGACGCAGAGTCGCCGCGGCCGGCGACCGTCGGAACCGTCGCATCGCCACGGCCACGTTCACGAGAAGACGGCCGCCGGTGCCGTGTGCCAGCCCCGGGGAACGCTCCGATGGCCCAGGCGGTGCTCCTACTGTGAGCCGGCCCCGCGGGGCGCACGCAGACCACCCAGGTGATGCCCCTCCTGTGGGCCGACCTGGCGGGCGCCTCTGCCTGCAGTGGCTGGAGTGAGAGGTTGCACATAGAAAGCCATAAATACTAGAACGTTCGAATGAAGTTAAGTGAGTCCCCCCAGGCAGGAATGCTATGGAGACGCGACCTTTAGGAGTCAGGAGGGAGGCCGAGAGGGCCACGCAGTCCAGGAGCACCAGACCTGCCCACCCTGCCCTTCAGACAGCCGTAAACCCCAGAGAAGGACGCTCTTGGATCTTTATCCAGACGAGCAGGAAATGAACATTGTAAAGCCACCTTATAAATTTTTCCTAAAAGATGTTGATCACCCAGAAGGAAGCGTTACTTGAAACTATTCATGTAAATTGCTTGAACCTTCCATCGGTTGCTGAGTTTAAAGGATCTCAGGAGACTCTTTTTAAGTCAGACTGAAGTTGACTACCGAAATGGTACAGTGTGGGGTCATAGGCTAAAAGCAGGAATAGACTCATGTAAGGGCACCTCTAACTTACCTTCTAGGGCTTCCTGAACCGGCTTCAACCTTACCTTCCTGCACACTGAGCTTCGGGAGAGTGGATGCAGGGCTTTCAGCTCCTCCCTTTCTAGAGGCTAAATTCTTCCTGAAGAGAGAATGTCTGTACTTCCCTATCACAAATGCGCCCTAATACAACCCTATGAAATGTCCCAGGCCGTCCCTCCTGTGCTCTTCCTCCGTGGCCTGAAGCATATACACATTGTAGAATCTTTTTTTCTTGAGATATGGCTGTCATACATGAGAATGGGTAATACAGCATGTCAAAGAGTAATACTATGACATGACAAAATTCCTGTGTTCTCCAGGTTTGAATGGGCTTCCCAGCTGTCCCCTCGTTCCCAACATTTACAAAGTTGTCATTTCTTTGTTTAACAGTTATGGAGACCCTATGTCCAGAGGTGCTGGGTGCTAGGGATATAACAACACATGGGACATAGGCCCTGCTCTCCGGGAACTCATTGTCGCACACACTACGTGCTCTACTAGAGGTCTGGACCAAATCCCACAGGAGCAGCCAGGGAAGGACATTTTCCAGGGAGCTTGGAGAGGATGCACTTCTTTTTGTGGCATATTATCACAGTACTCCCCCCAGTTCATGTAATTGCAGGTGTCATTTTCTTTCCCTCAGTTCTGTAAGGGCCATGATGAAAAGAATGTCGTCTTCCCCAGGGTTTTGACTCCTGAGCCAATGGGTTGTCCCAGAGGCAACTCCTGTGCAGCTCCAATTGTCCAGCGTCTGATAGGCACCTTTAGTGTGTTCCTTAATGTCTAATACATAATGATCGTATAAGGAAGGCCAGTTGATGACAATATTAGCCACAATTCTCTTCCTCTCCCACCTCACCATCCCTCTTCTTGGGGGTTGAAAACTACAATTAAAATACACCAAATCTTTTGGTCATTATCAAAGTTGGCAGCATTTTTTTAAATGCTTGTAATTGGCAGTGCAAAGAATTGTGTGCATTTCTGAAAGTCCATGTGAGTTTCTGACTTTCCCGGAGCCCAGGTTCCAGGCAGCCCTCCCCCATCAAGATGTCCCTGGCCTCAGCAAACATACTGAGCCCCATTGCAGTGCCTGGTTGATGTTGGACAATGGCAACATGGCCCAGGACAAGACCCACAGGGAGTTCACCTTGTGGAAGACTGTGATATGTAGTCAAGAGATGATGCACAGGAATGATTTTGGATCTTCCTCACCAAATATTCTGGAAATACTGTCAGATTCAATGCTTATGTCCTTCCTTGCTTGCCTTTTTAAAGAAGGGTGAACTGAGGGTATAGACTAGAATTACAGTACCTATTCAGATACCAGTTCATCATTTTGGCCTTAGGGTACCTTATTAAAAAAAATTTTTTCTATTAAGTCTATAAATTTTGTTAAAATATCAACCATGAAGTGTAAAATTTGTATTTGCCTGAAAGCTAGAGTGAACTATCATGTGTTTATGTTCTCACTTTCACCTTCCATGAGGTCAAGACTTCCTTAACCTCACTTTTTCTCTTTTTTTCTCCTGTGAATTTCATCATGCTCTACAGTCTAGGAGTTTCTAAAGAAACAAAAGGATGGAGACTGCTCTGGGCCCATCCCCCTTCTCTCTCTCTCTGTCTCTCTTCTCAAGCAATAAAATAAATCTTTTCTTTTTTTTTTTAATGTAGTGTTGCACTGCATGTGCCATGGAGGTCTGGGAAGGAAATATTGGTGGAGTGATTAAAGGTCAGTGACAAACATCCTTCAGAGGGAAAGGTTTCTTGTTTTCTTTATCATATGTTCCACAAATAAGAAATCCTGTATATTGATCTTCTCTGTAATGTGCCCAATCCAGTGTGTCTCCAAGAATCTTCCAAAACAGATAGTTTATTTCTTATCTGATGATTCAAACTCTTGGCCATAGCTGTTTGCATTTTCTACCCCTTACCTTCTCCAGTCCAGACCCACAGTAAATGACTTGCATAAACTTTATCACTGTTAAAGCTGTCTTCTGCCCTCTTGCTTCACCTTACATTAAAAAACAACAACAAACCCAAACTGTATGTAATTCAAAAGCATCTTCCACCATTGCCTTACTTTGGTAGACAAATCAGTGAAGTTTTTAGGAGCCCACACACTTCGGTGTCAGAAAACCTGGCTCTGAATCTGTTTTGAAAGCTTCTTTGATGTATGAGAATAGACAGTTACATTTCAAAGTCCCATTGTCCTCATCTTAAAAATGGGAATTTCCTACATTAGAGAGCTGTGGGGATGAGCCCACAGGATTGGGATCTGAAATACTTAGCGCAGTGGCCGGCACACCGTGGGTGCTGAAAACACTGTGGACCACCAGTGTGTATCAGTGCCTCTTAGCCTTCAAAGTAGGGATTAGGATTTAATTCCAGCCCCTCACACAGAACTTGGCACAAGATAGGGCTCTATAGCTATCTGATGAATGAATAAAAGTAGATGGGTTGCGCTGAGAGATGAAGTCCTGTGTTTTTTTTTTCTGCTTTCTACAGAGGAGATTTACATCGAATTTTCTAAATTTTTATTCCTCCTTGGGACTTACAATATTCTTTAACCAGTGCTTTTGGCTCTACTTTTAAGAAATAACAATAATAACATGTAAGTAGAGTTGATCTATGAGTAGCTGCTATTCTGTACCACTAGATGGCGTCTATCAATAATCACTGAAAAGCAACACATACGTGGCTGGGGATTCATTCTAAAGAAACCATACAGGAGAGGCACATATGTATACACACATATGTAGATAGATAGTTACCTTTTGTATGTTGTTATGTTTTAATGTTGGTTATAAATCTAGAGCTGCCAAACCCCCTATAGTTTGGCAAACCCTCTCTCCTAACTTTGTCTCCTTAACATTTTTACTTAAACTCTAAACATCCTCAATGTGCAAGACATTTCACAGTACCTGGTGACTACTTTCCAAATCTTTCTGCAAAGTTGATGGGACACAGTTAGACAAAGCCTTCTGCCTGCATTAATGACTCATTCATTCAGCAAGCAGGGATGAGGCACTAGTGATCGCTGCACAAGACACTGGGGTTACAGTGACAAGTAAGACTTACTTTTGAGGATGTGCCTGCTATCCCATAAAGAAAAACCACCAAACTGTTAAGATAAACGTGTTTATAATGTGACATTTAAATCCCCTAGGACCGGTTTCATGGAAGACAATTTTTCCACAGACCACAGTTGGGGGATGGTTTGGGGATGATTCAAGCACTTTACATTTATTGTGCACCTTATTTCTATTATTATATTGTAATAATGTTAATCTGTACTTGCAGCTACTCCCGAGCACTAGCATCACCACCTCAGCTCCACCTCAGATCATCAGGCATTAGATTCTCATAAGGAGCACACAGCCTAGATCCCTCTCATGTGCAGTTCACAATAGGGTTCAGGCTCCTATGAGAATCTAATGCCACCACTGACCTGACAGTAGACAGAGCTCAGGAGGTACAAGCGATGGGGAGCAGCTATGAATATTAATACTGATGAAGCTTCACTTGCTCGCCTGCCACTCACCTGCTATGCGGCCCGGTTCCTAACAGGCCACAGACCAGTACTGTGGCCTGGGAGTTGGGGACTCCTGCTATAAGGGGACCAGTGTTTCTTAGAAATTGTTAGGAGTTATGAGGAAAAAATAGAGATCAATTCAAAATGTCTGATCAAGACTAGGTAGTTTCTGCTTTCTAGGTGCCACGTGGATTAGCATTTCCGCATTGTGATATATGGTTGTCTGGTACCTAGACCAAGAGCAGCTGCACTTGAGTATCTTAGGGAGAGACCTGCATGGAGAGAGAAGAGAGGGAGAGAGATGGGACAGTAGTAGGAGTGGTCAGCGAGGAGGTGATCAAGGAGAAGTGTGGAAGGAGTGGCCCAGAATAAGCAGTGGGAATTCTTTCTACAACATCCAAACATCCCATCTTTGATATGAAGAGAGTAAGCCCACATGCATATTTTAAGATGGAAAGAGTCAATAAGGCGAAAGGACCATAAAACAAAATCACCACAGCTCAGAACTCCTAACTCCAGAGTTCCTGGAAATTGTAAACTCAGGTGTGGAAGCTACACGAATGAACTTTGACTGTTACGGAATTTTACTTCCTCATTTCCAGAGACTCAAAGAAGTGCCTGAACCTAGACCCGGTAGCAGACAGCATTTTCATCCACCTACTCCCCAAAAACCCTCTGTCAGTATTTCACATTATTGCCTATGTCTCAACATGTCTAAAACCAAATCTATCAGTCTTCCTCCTGCTAACCTTGACATTTAGCTCTGCTAAATACTGGATGCCGTAGGGTGTCCTTGGACTTTCTCCTTTCTCTGCCTTCCCTGACAAAACATGGAGCCACTCTGGTTTTCCCCGAAGGTGCCATTCACCAGACCCCTATCTCTGTCAAGTGCCACATCCCCCTTGGGCGTTTTTCTCCAGTGTGGACGACGCTCCTAAATGAGCTCATCTTCTGAACTTCAACTTCCAAGCCCCAGACACACTCCCATTTAACCCATTTCCTGTTCAGAAAAAAAAAAAAGTTCAGCTTGCTGCCACATTCATGTAATTTTACATAAACAAGCTTCTTGAGGCTGAAGCAAATCTGACTGGTTTTCAATGTGAAAATATAAGAACTGTTCTTGGAGTTATTTCTAAACAGAACTTGTCTCTAATCCTAATGTAACAGAAATGTACATGATGATCAGTATTTGATCATTTTTTTCACACATAGAAATGCTATATTTTTTAGGATTTGACATTTTCAGCAATCAAGAATTAGTATATTTTGTAATTGGAAATACCACTACTAAAAACAGAATGCTATAAACAGAATACTATAAATAGAATGTCATTTGTTTACAAAGACGATATACTAGAGAGGTTCAAAAATAATAATAAAAGCAAGATATTTTGTGGCAAATTTTAGGGGTACAGTTAGGGCTGCAATCCACAAGTCATCTCAGGGTAAACGCTGCAGTCAGAAGCGCCACTGGCGAGTATTCTCAAGGCAAACGGGAAATGGGTTACATGTGTAGACTTCCAGCTCAGAATCTTTCCTCAGTTTCCTGGTGTGCAAATTCCCTCACCTTACTAACATTTAGACCTTCCACAGCAGCCCCTCAGCTTCCTGGATCCCTCAGTAATATTGGCCACTGAAGACACTTTCTCCTTCTGGGACACCCAGTTCCCTCTGCCTTTTCCTAGAGCCCCTCTTACCTCTCCCCGCTGCTCACTTGCTGAAGCTCCTATTCTCCTCTGCCATCTTCATTCACCCTGGAAGCTCCTCTGGATTCCTTCCTACTCCTCCCCGCCCCCTAGGAAATCTCATGCTTCTGGTGTTAGAATGACTACCCTGCTGCTGCTCACCCTGCACCTGTAGCAGCAGCCCTGGCATATACAGGTGACCCAAAAGCCGGTATACAGTTGAATCACTGAAATTGATTCAACAGCAGATTATGTGGTTATACATACCCACTGACACACAACAAAATAAAAATTAGGGGTGCCAGGATAGCTCAGCAGTTGAGCACTTGCCTCACAGCTTCAATTCCCAGCCCGGCCCATGCAAACCTGTATGTTGAACTGCACTGCAACTAGTAACTGCAGGGATGGCTCAGCAGCAAAGGTTCTCATCTCCCATGCAGGAGGCCCCCAGTTTGGTTCCCCAACCCACCCTGTGCAGCCCCACATCCACCTGTGTGGAGTGAAACCATATCACAACTAATGATGTACAACTATGGAGACTGCTCTGGGCTCTCTCTCTCTCTCTCTCTCTCTCTCTCTCCTCTCAAACAATAAAATAAATCTTTAAAAATATTAAAAATAAAAAAATAGGAACTATACTGCATGCTACTTTGGGCCACTCTGTATATATCCAGTCAGCATCTTGACTTAGATACCTCAATGGTAGCTCAAACTCACTATACCTTGAACAGCATATCTCTAGAAACTTGACCATCATATGCCTTCCCAGGCTCCTTCTCCTATGATCCCTATCAGTAATGACATCACCACCCATGTATCTGTCATGTCTGAACCTAGGGTTTCTCCCTAATGCCTGCTTCCCTCAATTGTGCTCATCTAATCAGTGACCAGGCTTTGAACGCTACCTCCTAAGTATCTCTTGCCTATGTCTGTTTCTCCTCATCCTTCTTGCATCGTCGAATCTTGCCAAGATGATAGTAACAGCCTCCTAAATGGTCTTCCATCTCCTGTTCAGCTTTTCTCTAACCCACCTGCCCCACTGCAACGAGCCTCCACACAAATCAGATCACCTTCCTCCCTTGTGTCCACACTTCAGAGGCATCCATCCTTGGCCCCAGGATAAAACCTGAAATCCTTGATCTGGCCCCACAGCCCTCTCCAGCCTCCTGCCTTGCTCTCTACCCTCTACCAGTTGGTATTCCAAACACTCTTCAGTTCACTCTGCTCCTCACACTTCACGCCTGAATCTCCACAGTCGTTTCTGTGTGCCCAGCACTCCACTGTCTGCCCACCTTTGCCTAGCTAACTCCTATTCACCCTTCAGATCGCCAAGATCTCCCTCAGGGAGACTCTCTTTGATCCCTGAGCCAGGTTAAGTCACCCTGTGTCTTCTTGTGGCAGTGTGTATATGTATGTCTTCTGTATTTCCCACTACAATGGAAACTGAAGGCAGGAAGTGTGTGGCATTCTTGACCACCTTATCCACAAAACCCTCCTTCACTGCCTGAGCTCCATCTGAATTCCTAATAGCTTTTGCCCAACATGCCAACCTTAGCCCCAGAGAGGCCTCTGCTGGTGCATCTGGTGAATGGGGAGCTGAGCCCAGTGGCAGTGTACTGCCCCTACAGGGGGTCAAACATGCCTATAGGGAACCAACTTATCCCAGGAAAAGGACACATTTGGCCACTTACAGAACCTCAGCGTTGGAGGGGAGGCCTGATCCGCAGGACCATTGAAGGGTACCACTCGTATCAATTCACCTTAGAGCCTGCCTCCATAAACCCACAGTGGTGTGAGAGGGAGAAACGGGGCTGCGCTTCAAAAGGATCAGTTGAAATCCAGTGTAGCACTAGGACACAAGCAAGTTGTGTTTGTTTTCTTCTGTTACAATGTGACCCAACATAGCGAGATTGTCCCCAGATTCAGACCTCTGAACACCACCAGCACATCGATAGCAGTGCCTTGTGGTAGGAGGCAGAGGCCTCAGCACAGCCTGTCGTGGGCCTGGGGCGGGGAGGAAGAGGACCGAAGAGGCTCACAGAAGTGCCGGTGTCTGGCAGGTGCAGTGACCCAGGAGCCACGATACACATGGAGGAAGACACAGAGCTTCCAGGAGAATCAGTCTGGTGCACTTGAGATGTGTCCCTTGAACTTGCCCCAGAAATGTGTGAGCCAGACAGTGAGCTTGTAGAGGTGGTATTCTGTACTAGTAGATGGGGGTGAAGCCCCAAGAATGACCACTGGTCACTCTGAGCATGGCCCCTCTGTACCTGAGGTTATAGTCTGAGGAATCTGTAGTCACGTGTACCACTGGATTTCACAGCTATTCTCTCAGATGCTTCATTGTTATTATAATAGGTCCAATCCATGTCTTGTCTCTCAAACCACATTTGATAAGAGATGGAGATAAATCTGAGCAACTTGGCCACTGTCCAAGGAGCTTTGAGGAATGCTATGTGTGTATGGGATTCTTTTTCTTTCTTTCCTTTCCTTTTTCTTAAAGAGTATAGCACAGAGGGAGGCTGTTTTTGCACCTCTGAGGGTAAACAACCTGGAAAATGCAAATGGGATTTTTGTCTTTTGAGGACATAGGGCCAGAACCCCTATTTCTTCATGGTCTTGCTATGTTTTAAACATGGTCATTTCTCCATTACACATATTCTCTCCATTATCTCCCGAGCTCTTTCCCATAGGAAATTAGAGAAGAAGGTGTAAAGGGTGAGTGTTGAAAGTGTATGTGGGCCAGTAATTATGATAAAGTGATCTCTCCAACTCTGTTCTAATAACAAGAAGCAATTGCTTTAGGGTCACCTATTATGCTCATTATCCACACCTCCTCTCCACGCAAAAGCACAAGTCATCAATAACAGAGGGTGATTGTTTCCTCCCCAAAGACGAGTTAATGTGAAATAAAACACAAAGCAACACAGTCGCAGACACGGTTTTTTATGTTAGTGTGTTGTCAAGGCTGTTTCTGATTGCTTAGTAATTACCCACTGAAGGCCAGCTCTGTGGCCTGCGTTCTCCAGGAAGGGGACAGGAGTGACCCCTGAAGCTTTGCAGCGTCAGCCCAGGCATCACACAACATTCGATGGCCAAGATACTCACTCAAGTGTCCAAGACATGCAACCTGGTCATTTATTACCATCTCCTCCATCTACTATTACTCAGCGTACTCCCCGAGTGAAGATTAACCCCCGAAGAAAAAAATTATAACTATATTTGTGCCTGTCTATGTATCTCTATACAAATTAGCGCTACTCTTCAACCAGGAGCTCCTGTTAGCTTAGAGAATACACCCCATTACGCTTCATTGGCTCTTGCTCCCATACTTTCCTGCTTCCAGTGGTTTACCAGTGGGGAACCACCAGAGAGGAACTATCCAGACAAAACTAATGACGTACAATTGTCATCTGTAGTATTCCCACTTGGAAACTTGACTGGTATTCATGTGGAACAATAAAATCAAATTTGCTGGCACTTTATCCCCAATTCATGGGTATAAAGAGGAGGAAATCACTGTGTAGCAGTTGGGGGAGGGGGTCACTGTGTAGTGGGCAGGGGGGATAAGGGGTGTCACTGTGTAGTGGTGCTAAGATACCAAAGCAGAAAGTCTTCGGTAGCAATTGTGAGCACATAGTTTAAGAGCTGAATTAATTTGTTCCAAACATTTTGTTTCCCTTTTCCTGTAAAGTAATACCAGCCATCCTGGTTTCTTACATGCTATTTGGAGATCAGAGAGTCTCTCTTTAGCATTGTCACTTAACAAACATGCTTGTACTGGGCTCTTACTATGTGCTAGGGGAGAGGGGTGCAAGGCCATAGGTCCACCACAGAGGTGAAACTGGTTCACATCTAGTTTGGGCTATAAAATCCCAAAAGGGTACAGGACATGTGACCAGGATGTAAAACCTGGGATAGATGCCTACTCATTCATTTTCTTCCCTACTTATCCACCCACCCGTTCATCAGATATTCTTGGTGTATGCCAAGCATTGTGCTAGGCACTGTGGTTGTGAAGATAAATTAGAGCTCAGCTTTTAGTGGGAGAGACACAACTAGATAAATAATGCTAAAAAATAAAATAGGATTGTTGTTAGGACTTGAACCTACTCCGGGAGTCAAGAAGGGATATGATACTAAAGTCAGCACAAAAGCCAGCTCCATGAATGCCAGATATTAGCTAGTGGGGAGGAAGCCTGCTTTGGATTAAGATGCCTTTCCCAGTTCCTTTTGAACTGTCACTTCTCTCCGATTTTCACCTATTCACACTCTAACTCTGATGTAGGCAATATTTCCCTGTGTTTTAACTTTTCCACTGGCCTCAGCTCAAGGTTATAATATATCAAGGTTGTTTTTAAACCAAATCCAATGGAAATATTTTCCAGTTTAGAGAGAATGCAAAAGGAATTCTTTCAATGTTAAAACGAAATCTCCTGAACCTAAGTCGACATTTACTACCTAAAGATTTTAAGCTGGTCTTTTTATCTGAAATTGTTGTTGCACTAAGATTACAGCTTTTTCTTTATTATTCCATTCATTTTTACATTCAGATTGCAAAGATGAACAAGAAAAATCAAATTTCATTGACAGATATGAGGAAGTGTAAAAGTTAGAGTCCTTGAATACAGAGGGCATAAGCCCATCTACGTAGCCTGGACATAATTTCCAATCCTTAAATTCTTAAATACTAATATAATCCATTATGTCTTTTCTATCTGAATAAGCAATTTTTTCTTATTATTATTAAAAATAAACAACAACCTTAGCATAACCACTTCTTGAAAAGTTTGGTCATCATTTGTACTGATAGAGTTATTGAACTTTATAGGGAAATTCTGTCTTAGTGTGAGAGAAGATATAGGTTATTACTACTATTGTGTGCAGCTTCTGTTGTGTACCTACAGAATTTAACCTGTTTCCACCCTCCTTCACAACATAAAACTTGGCTAACTAAACCTTTTTGGCTCTTTCCAAAGGAAACAAGATATTATATGAAACCACAATGCTATGTTACTTTTTGTAGCTGCCATGAGAAAAGTTTATCTTATTTATAAGTAGGAAAATAGATAAGGCTAATTAAAAAAAACAAAAAACAGAAAAGCACACAGAGGAAAGAGACTGTAGATCTGGCTTCTGACTTGGCAATAGTTGAGACACCACAGAGAACATGAAAATATTATTCATCTTTGTTGCAACTCAGTGATTCACCTGTGACCAGTTTCACTCCCACGATTATTGCTCTTCATGACAGAACTTTTATCATTCAGGTAAGACAGGTCCTACCACCCAAAGATGACAATTGAGACTCTCCTGTATGAAGTCCTGAGTTTGCCGCTAAAGGAAGCCAAAGCAATTAACTCCATCTTACATGAAACTACAATACTTGCCAGGCAATGCAATTTCTTCTCCCATTGAATGGGGAGTCAGGTGGTTCAGGGGTCATCCCGCCTCTGCCTCACACTCTCGGTGGGACTTGGGGACTTCACTCCATCACCGAGCACTGCAATTTGTTTCTCGCCCAACTATGGAGAGGGAACTGAGAACCTCTCAGTGCCCCAGGCTTGTAGTGTGTGGGAGCCTGTACAGAAGGAGGGGGCGATGCTGTCCCTCAGGTGCAAGCCACGACAGCCTGAGAGGTTTCTGCTCAATTTCAGAAGGGGGCATATTGCTGATTCTTCAACACAATGCCACCTTCTTTTAGAAAATATTTATTTTATTATTTGAGAGAAGGGGGGAGGGCCCAGAGCGGTCTCCATAGTTGCACATCATTAGTTGTGACATGGTTTCATTCCACACAGGTGGATGTGGGCCCACACGGGGCAGGAACCCAATCCGGGACCTCCCACATGGGGCATAAGAGGTGGCAGCTTTCACCACCAAGTTATCCCAACAGTTACCAGTTGCTCTTCAGGTCAGTATATGGGGTTTGCATGGGCCAGGAATCAAACCCCAGACCTCACCATTTGAGACAAGGGCTCTACCGCTGAGCTAATCCCAGAATCCCCACAATGCCACTTTCTAAATACAATTAGCTGTGCTTCTACATTTGTTCTGGTGAAAACGTATCAAAGGCAAGATGTTTCTCCTAGAAACCAATGGTTCAAAAGAACGGAGTTTGCTTCTTTGAAACTTGCTGTTTTCAACCAATTAAGGCTGTTGCAGCTAGAGTATGTAATCATTTTTTATTTTATTTAATTTTAATTTTAGTTTAAAGGCAGGTTGAGTGGAGTTGAAACTATTTTTGAGCAGTGGAGTCACAGATCACAGAATCTGAATGTCTCAAAAGAAAACTGTAAAGGTTTCTCTGTCTTCCTGCTACAATCTAAGACCAACAGTCACCTTTGTTGTCAATGTTATTTTGTCATTGAGCTTTTAACAAGTTCTTTAAAATATTATTCTCCTATAAACATTTTAGTGGGGTGGCCAGGTGTCTTTTCATTATTCTTTCATTGGTATTGCTGTGGGTCAGTCTCCCACTGACTATGCCTGAGCAAGAATACAAGAATATTCTTCTTAGGGAGGCGGGCTCTTTAACAGACATGGCTTCTCAGTGCCCTGTCTATCACTAAGAAAATGATTGCCTCCTAGACATTGTCTTCTTTAGTCACTTCTACCTTTCTCCACACAACAGTTTTCATTCTCACTCGTTCTGCTTCCATTAGTGACCAACCTCTCCCTAATGGGAAGAGAATATAATTAGGAACCAGACCTGGAGTATGACAAGTAGGAGAAGATGGATGGCCTTGCTTCTCTGATCAGAGGCCTGTGAGTGTAGTCACCCAAGGAAGACGACCAGCTATGTGAGCTTATCCTCTACAACAAAGGTTAATCCTATTGACCTTTCTGTTGTGATGTGCTTCTTTTTAAGGGCAACTCTGACAAAAATAGAAATTGGAAGCTTTGGTGACAAGAGGAAAATAAAAAGACCAAAGCTTTAGGAAAGCAGCAATAAAATATTGTAGATTTTTTTCCTAATTAAAGTGCTGTTTTAATGGATTAAAGGGATGTTTTTAGGCCTTCGAGGGTTTAGTTATCTAACATGTATGAATTAGGAGGCAGACCCAGGTTCATGGGAAATGAAGCTTAAATAAATGTGGGTGCTCCCTTAAGAAAAGATGGCAAAATTATAAATCCAAAATTAAGGATGACAGTCTACCTTGTTTCTCTGTCATTGACTCTGTACTTCTGGGCTGGACACCATTGTTTTCACTCCTGCTGCGATACAAAACCTAGCCCAGCACCTTCCAGTCTCTAACTTTTATG
This sequence comes from Craseonycteris thonglongyai, assembly GCA_004027555.1. NCBI lineage: Eukaryota > Metazoa > Chordata > Mammalia > Chiroptera > Craseonycteridae > Craseonycteris > Craseonycteris thonglongyai. The sequence continues at coordinate 100,464 of PVKE010001391.1, forward strand.
AAAAGAGAAAAACGCTAATGGGAGGCTGACCCCTTGACTTTATCCCAGAGAGCCTAGGCTGCCCATATGTGCCATCTGAAACAGGACAGTACCATTGTTTTTTGGGGGTGGTTTTTTTTTAAGATTTATTTTATTGTTTTTGACAGACAGAAACAGAGAGAAGTCTCCATAGTTGTACATCATCAGTTTTCCACATGGTTTTGTTCTACACAGGTGGGCAGGGGCCACACAGGGCAGGAATTGGGCTGGGAGCCTCAATTGGGAGGCATGCCCCCTCAAGCCAGGTGCTGAACAGAAGTCCTCCCACACGGGAAGCTCGCCCTGGCAAGAACCATACTGGGGCTACACCTCAGTTCAGCATATGGGTCTGCATGGGTCGGGGCCAGGACCGGGACCAGGACTTGATCCTGGGCCCCCGGGGCTGCAAAGCATGTGCTTAACCCCCTGAGCCACCCCGGCTTCCCCAGTGCCATTGTTTTCCGTCCCGTTTAAAACAGGACATCCGGTCAGCCTACCTAGTGGACACGAAAGAGGCATTTTACCAGGTTGCTGAGCTGAAACTTTTTCAGTCAGAATTAACCTATAAAACCAAAAACTATTCAAGGTAAGACGTTATCCAAGCAACAAAAGATCTGAAAACCCAGATAGGAGGCAACAAAGCAGTTAGCAAGAGTGCAGAGCCTTCCAGCTCCAGGGCAGCAGCGACAGCAGACGGTCACTAGAGCCCGGGCCCAGCGCAGCTGTAGACAACAGGGGAAGGAGCTGCTGGCAGAAGCTGGAGCCACGTGCATTAGTTATCTATGGTTTTGCAACAAATCCCCCCAAATGCTGTGGCTTAAAACCACACGCTTTATCTCATTTCTGTGGGCAAAGACTCCGGGCACAGCTCGGGCCTTTGAGGCTGTAACCTGAGTGGTGGCGACAGCCAAGATCATCTGGAGGCTGATGGAAGTGATGGCTGGGGGGACCCGCCTCCTCCTGGCTCTTGGGCTCAGAGGGCAGCTCACAGCACGGCACCGGCTTCACCAGAGCAAGCAGGGGAGAGGGCACATGTGTGAACAAGACAGACGTCACAGTCCTGTTTTCACCTCCTTGTGGATGAGACAGCCTATCATCTTTGCCAGATTCTAGTCATTAGAACACGTCCATGGGAAAGCCGGGACGGCTCAGCGGGTTGAGCGCTCGCTTTGAGGCCATGAGGACCGAGGATCGAATCCCGGCTCCGGGCCAGGCAGGACCCACGTGCTGAACTGGGGAGTTCCCACAGTTTGGTTCTCTAACTGTCTCTGTCTCTGTCTCTCTCTCTATCTGTCAAAAAGTAAAATAGAAATAACTATGCACTGAAGACAAAAAGATAATTTCTCTCT
>PVKE010001392.1:9055-101805 GCA_004027555.1 Craseonycteris thonglongyai
GTCCCGCCCTCGGGCCTCTCCCAGAGGCTGGAACAAAGTCCCCCCCCCCCCCCCCCCCCGTGGGGGAGCGAGAGCCCGTCCACCGCGGGGCAGGCTCAGGGAACCGGCTGCGTGGGGTCCTCGGCCCCTCCATTCATTAGGCGACCGTGCGTCCCGGAAAGCACCTTTTAATTTCTTAATTGCATTGTCGTCCCCCGCAGCTCAGCCCGCCCCGAGAGGTGCGCGCAGAACGGCTCTCTGGAAGGGCTCTCCGGGTGGCTTGCAGAAGGGCGCCCAGCTCAGCAGCGGGGCTCCCCAGCGCCTCTGCACACACACAGGCCCTGGCCCTGGCTGTGTTTATCTGCCTCAGCGCCTTCTAGAAGCTTCTCTACCGCTCTCCCCGCACCCCACTCCGCGAGACCCCCCACCACAAGACCCCAAGCTGGTCCCAGGCGCCCGGAGCTAGCTGGCCTCCAGACAGACCTCAGTTCCCAACCTGGCCTCTGCCCGATGCTCCGCGATGTGACCCTGGGCCAGGGCCTCCACCTGGCAGGGCCTCAGTTTCCCCATCTGTCTCATGGAACTAAAACTAGCGCCCATTTGTTTGGCTTGCCAGGCTTAAAGGAGATAAGCTGTGGGAAGCGCTTGTTCCCAAGGTGCTCTCAGAACGTTAGCTGTTGTTTGTTGATTCATGGAGTATTTATTGAGCGCCTACTATAGATCAAGTGCTCCTGACAGCCCTGCAGATGAGACACTCGCAAGACACCGTGGTTGGCTGTCCTGGAGCAAGCAGTGATTGTGACTGGTGGTGATGGTGATGGTGACGATGATGGCTGTCTGCTGAGAGAGTCCCGGGCTGTGGGAGACCCTGGTGGGCGCTGTAGATGCCTGTGTGGGCAGAGGAGGTAGTGTCAGGAGGGCAGTGAGGATTCTGGGGAGTTGTCAGTTCAGAGCGGCGCTGAACCACAACACAGGTGCAAGGGCATCTTGGAGACCATTTGCCTCCTTGGTTGGGCAGACAGGGGCAGTGGCCGGCCCCAGCCCCCTGCGTCACTGGTGGAGCGTGGGTCTGCCCATGAGTTCTCTTCCCTCTAGAGCCCGGTGGTGCTCTGGGCAGCAGCCTAGGTATCACTCAGGAGCTTGTCAGAGACAAACACTCCTAGGCCCCACCCCGAGGCCACTAAATCAGAACCTCTGGGCTCAGGGCCAAGGACACTGAGTTTCAACAAGCTCTCCAGGGATTTCTGTGTACCAGAAAGTTGGAGGGGTACAGCCATCATTGCAGCAGGGTTTCTCCTGTTAACCGCCTTTATGGGAGAAAACGGGTCACAGTGTCCCCTTTGATGAACGTCTAGGCTGCACTCAGCTGGGACATCCAGCATGCTGTCGTGTCTACTTCCAGGTCTCAGACCGGCTGGTGCCTGTGTTAGCACCCACGTCGTAGTGTGGGCTCACGCAGGAGTGGTCGGGGGAGTGTGAGACCATCCAGGTGCCCAGGGCCCACCGCAGGCCCACGCAACATGAATTTCTAGGCGTGGGTCCATCGCCCCTTTCAAGGTGCCAGCTGCTTCGGACTCTCAGGAAGGTGGGCAGTGACTGCCGATGTGGAACCAGAATGGGAAGTCAGGAGTCTCATTTCCAAGGTCAGCCGTGCGACTGGCTCACCATGTGGGGCCAAACATGTGATCCTGACCGACAGCCAGGCTCTACCAGGCTATACAAGGGCTGTCCAGAAAAAATACAGCCATCAATACCTCTAATTCTCTCTTTTTAAAAAATATATATTTTATTTATTTATTTATTTTTGACAGAGAGACAGAGAGAACTGAGCTGGGGGAGCTCCCAGTTCAGCATATGGGTCCGCACGGGCCGGGGCCAGGATTCGATCCTCAGTCTCCGGCGCTGCAAAGTGAGCACTTAACCCACTGAGCCATCCCGGCTTCCCCTCTCTTTTTTTTTAAAGAGTTTTTTATTTTATTATTTAATTTTTTTAGAGAAGGTGAGAGAGAGAGAAGGAAGAGGGTCCAGAGCAGTCTCTGTGCATCATTAGTTGTGACATGGTTTCATTCTACACAGGTGGATGTGGGGATGTACAGGGTGGGAACTGAACTGGGGGCCTCCCACATGGGGGGCGAGAACCTTCGCCCCTGAGCCATCTGGGTGGTTACCAGTTGTGCTGCAGCTCAGCATATGGGTCTGCACAGGGCAGGGCTGGGAAGTGAACCGAACCTCACGGTTGTGAAAAAAGTGCTCAGCCGCTGAGCTATCCTGGTATCCCCTAAATGCCTCTATTTTTCACATTACATGGCTGGATTCTTTCCAGACAGCCTCGGATAGAAGCAGCCAAGGGACAGGTGGAAAAGGCGAATTCTTCAGGGGGCCCTAGTCCCAAAATTTGATCCCTGTGTGGGTTTGCGGTGGATCCTGAGAACATGCATTCTTTTTTTAAGCTGGCAGGGACATTTCCTACACAGGCCCACGCTTCAGAAATCCTGATAAGAGATGTCAGAGCAGGCAAGGTAAGGATCTGCCTGAATCCTAACTGCCTCACATCTCCACACTGAATTGAGCTTTATCTGACATCCCCACTGTCCCTCACCTAATTTAGTTATGTTTTCTTCCTCTATTGAGCGTGTTTACTTACACTCCTTCACATTCATGCTTCATGATACACAATTTTAAAATATCAGCGGAGGGAGATGCTTTGGTTGCAGGGGTTGGGGTGGGGGAGTGGATTGAGAGAGGAGGTCCTCCTCCCCCATTTACTATATTATTACTCTTACCAAAATTCTCAAAAGTCCTCACACTAAAGTTTCTGTTTTAAGAAAAGGAGACCCGGGGAAGCCGGGATGGCTCAGTGGGTGAAGCGGTCACTTTGCAGCCCTGGGGACCGAGGATCGAATCCCGGCCCCAGCCCGTGTGGACTTGAACCCAGAGCCCATCCTCCTTGCCAAAGCCTGGACCTGTGAATGTGAGGTTAACATATTTGGATGCTTTCTCTTTGCAATAGGAAGTCTTGGGGGTTTCATAAAAAAAAAAACCACAAGAAAACTGGAGAGTGGCTTCAGCTACAACGCAACCCTGTCTCCACATTGGAATCATTGCTTTTCCTTTCCTTCCTACCCCCAAAAGAGACTCAGGAAGTAGTCTGAGGGATGTATTGGCCAGAGAAGGGAAGACTTAGGCTTAACTCTTCAACCCTAACCCTCTGGGAGAAGCAAAACGTTTCTATTCTGGGGTTTCTCGTCTTAATAAAGATGGAACTGGGGTTGTCTCTAATTAGGGACAAAGGGCTCTGCAATTTTATCTCAGCCTCAAGTGGAGATCAGCCAGGCCCAAATATCTGTATTATTGATAACAATAACGGTGGCGATGATTATATTTTATTTTTCAATTGTGGTAATTATTGTACATTAAATCATTAGCGTTCATTATTCCTACAATGTGTAATTAGGACAACGGTGGATAGATTGCTCTTGACTGTAATGAAGTTTTTATAATTGTGATTTATTGGCACCAAATTGCCTTCCTTAGAATGAATCTGAATGCTGCACTCTGAATTCTGGGGAGGGGGTGGCAATTTTTTTTAATTACTGTTTCTTGTTTGTGTCACACAGGGGAAGCTGGCCGACCAATCCAATCCCCTGTGTCTGCGAGGAAGTTAACCAAGAATATCAAATGAATTCGCAACTCAGCCACCTATCACTGACGTACCTTCCTCCTGGCCCCCACCCCACATCCATATCTACCGTATTTTCCGGCGTATGAGATGACCGGGCGTATAAGACGATTCCCTAATTTTACAGTTAAAACATAGGTTTAGGCCTGTATTCACTGTATAAGACTACCCCCCACTTCCGAGGCTGTAGTCTTATACAGCGAATATAGGCCTAAACCTATGTTTTAACTGTAAAATTAGGGGGTCGTCTTATACGCCCGGTTGTCTTATATGCCGGAAAATACGTTATCTCTCTTCCTCCTACACAGCAGCCACAGGGAAGGAAAAAACCCAATTTACCAACACAGTTAGCTGAGGAGACATGAGACAATGATGCACGTAATTTAAGCCAATTGGTTGCAAAGTGTGAGAAGAATATACATATATATTTTTTTCTCCTTCAAAAATGGCTGAAGAGCCAGCCTGTGTCTTGGGGGCTGTGGACTTCAGCAGTGGCTTTTTGGTTTGGTTGTCTGCAAATTTTATTGTGAGGTTTTATATAGGGTAATGACTCTTTCCCCTCGCCACTTCCTTCCGCTAATTGGCTAAAATGGCTTTTCCAAAAATATGAGTCTACATTTTGTTTCCAGAAAGATCTGAGCAAGATGTCTCAAGGCACTTATTTCTATGGTTGTAATAAGAAATTGCCTCCATTTGACTGGTTTTGACCTACAAAAATGGCTGTTCAGTGGCTCACATGAATCTGTTCACTGGGGTGGTCATCAATAATGTGACTCCTCCCCAAAGATGATGATTAGGAAGGAGAGAGAAGGCCGTTCATTGGTCTTTAGGCAACTGGATGAGTAAGATGGGTGTATGTAAGGGAGGGTGTAGGAAGGGGAGGGGCAACAGACCAAGCATGGACCAGGCAGAAGTCACCTGCCCAAGGTGGGGAGTGGTTCCACCCCCGTCTCAACTCCCAAACCTCTGCACTTCCCATTGCTCCACCCTGCCCAGAAATGAATTGCTAGCAGTCACTCACACCTTAGATCAGTTTGCCTCCTACAGGTGACCTTGGCTTCCCAGTAAAGAAAGGTTAGCTTGGATATGCTGGGAAGGAAGACTTTTTAGGTCCTGAAGTCCTAAAATCCCACTGCCACTAAAATTGGACCTAGGAGGCAGAGGTCCTCCTCACGCATGCACGGAGACTTCTTCACGCGGGTTTGACCAGGGAGACTTTGACCTTGTGCCGCTGGGGTCTGCCGCCACTCCTGTGCTGAGACTCCAGGAGCACATACGACCTTTGATGCCCTCCGCGTATAAGGGGCTCATGAGGTTACCAGTTGCCTGGTGAACCTTGTTAAGGGGGACTGAAATCAGCGTAGATATTCCATGCTCTGTGGATGCTGGGGCAGGGTTTAAATGTATGATCAGGAATCCTGACCAGTCACTGAAACCAGTACTTTGGGTCAGAATTAATGAGCTGGCAGAACTCACGGACAAAGCTGCTGCCTTCTGAGAGACACTGAAAGCTTTCAGGCCCCATCCAGGACTAGTTCTAAGGATTAGGGAGTGGCCTTGGATTCTTCAGCACCAAGGACAGAGGTCAAGCTGGCCCCGTCCCTCCAACAGGCCAGGACGGTGGGCTACACACACCCAGGCCTCGCTTTTCTAGGGATCTGCTGGGGCTCATCTTGTCCAATCCCCTGCCTTCTCAGGTGGCAATCCTCTTTCTTGTCCTCAAGACAAGAACGCTGATCCTTTTACCTTGTCTGGGATCTAGTTCTAGCTCTGCCATGTTGTTATTAGCTGGGAAAATTTGGATCAATAATAATCAGGTTCTAAGCAACAAAGAAAGAAAATCTCATGGACACAGTCAATAGTTTAGTGGTTACCTGAGGATGGGGGTTGGGGGGAGCTAAATACATGGTGATGGAAAGAGTTGTATACCTGAAACCTATGTAATGTTTACTAGCCAATAGAACCCTAATAAATTTAACAATTAAAAAGAAAAAAGAATAAAATAAAACATTCTAAAGAATGAGGGGGAAAAATCAGGTTCTGAAGATTAAAGAAATCTTGTGTGTAGAAGCGCATAGCACAGTACTTGGCCCAGTGAACACTCAATAAAAGCCCAATCACTCCTATTGTTCTGGAAACTGAGTTAACAGCCATTATTAATAAGAATGATAACAGCCATTTCCTTTTATTGACTGCTATGTGCTAGGCTCTGTCCTCAATGTCGTAAATCTCTCTCTCAATACCCTCAACAACCCTGTTCCAGCTGAGAAGTTGAGCCAGAGAAAGGCTAAGGAACGTGGCTAAGGCCACATAGCCGGTAAGTGGCAGAGTGGGGATTTGAACCCAGGGTGGTCTGGTAGCAGAGCCTACATTTATACCATGGAGTCGTATGGCTTGTTATGGCTCAGCAATGAGCACTCAATGACTGGAAACTCTTCTTACGGTTGTTCTCACAAGAACCCACATCATTTCTCTCTCATGATTGTTAAGCACGTCTGTCCTTCTCTCAGCCCTTTCAAACTAACAAAACAAAACAAAAACAGACTCTGATCAAGGGACAGATGGACCAAAGAGGAAAGTGCCCCGAAGAGAAAGCACCAGGCACAGTGCCGGGGACCCCGGGGTATGTAGAGATGGGTTCCTGGCTTTGGGGAGCTCCCAGGCTAGGAGACGTGCAGACAGGGGCACAATGCCATTGCAGCACCAGGTGCCAAGTCTCATAGGTGAGATAGCAACTGCTATGGGAAAGAGCTGCTCCCAGGAGGAGTGGCTTGATGGAGGACTTCATGGAGGAGGGAACCTCAGAGCTAGCCATGCTGAGATGTGCAGCGTGGGGAGGCTGACCCGGGTTTCTTTCCTTCCTCTTCTTCCTCATTCCTCCGCCCTTCTGTCCCCCATCCATTTTCTAACTTTCTTCCTCTTCTTTCTCCTTTTCTTCCTTCTCTACATTGTTTCATAATAACGAAGTGACTCACCCGATCCAGGGAGATACTGAGAACACAAGCCCAGGGAAGCCGTCCTCACCGTTTCAAACTCCAGCTTGGAGCTGAGGTGGACGTTGGGTGGAAGCTTCCCTCCCCCTCTCCTTTAATTAATGAATCTCTATATTTAAAACAGGGTCCCTGGCTTCCGCACGTCCCGATGGGGGTGTGCCGGCAGGAGAGATGGGAGGCAGGGAGAAGACCTCCCTCGTGATGGGGTGAAAGCGGGGTAGTGTGAATCTTATTTCTCCACAAAGGCTGCAATTTGCCAGCCCTTTTAATTATTATTTTTTTATTATGGATACAAATTAAAAATAAACTGTGTGTCTCAGTCACAGCAGGGATTAAAACTGTTCCCTAATTGTTATCATTGAATCAATCTAGCTTCCATTAGCTCCGCTTCCTAAGGTATAATTGAGGTGTGTGTGCGCATGCACACACATGTGTGCATGTGTGTCTCTGTGTGTGTCTCCCTGGTTTGTGGGGAAGGCACTTACCTTTATTTGATGTGCCCATTTGTCTCTTGCAAACTCCTATTTTGTTTTTCTTTCTTTGCTAAAAATCTTGAGGGACAGTAGACTTGAGGGGACTGGAACCCTAGACCCTCATTACCATCCCACTATTCCTAAGACATGTATTTCAAAAACCAACATGCTGTGTGCTTTTGACTATGGACAAAGGTGCATTTTTCGTTTGGGCTAAGGGTGTGAGTAGCGACCAAAAGTCAATACACTGGTGATGCAGAAGCTCCATGTCTTCCTAAATGTGGGGCTCACTAGACTATGGGGTGCTTGTCTGCTTTGTTCACTGTTGTATCTCTAGAACCTAGAACTGTGCCCAGCATCTGGCCGGTTCTCATTAAATAGTAATTGATTGGCCTCTAGCATGTCCCTAGGGGAATAGTATACAAACACACAATGCCAAGTCCATGGGTAGACAGCACTCAGGAAAACACAGTTCCTATTATTTTCATCACAGAGATCTCCTGGTTTCTGGTAAAAAGAAAGAAAAAACAACAACCACACAGTGTTATCTCCGCTGAGTGTTTATGAGCAGTTCCCTTTCAATCGTGGAAGGTTGGGTGCAGGTGGCACCTCCATGAAGCGGGGACCTCCAGTTACCACAAGGATCAAGGGGCCTGTTTGTTACTGGAGCATAACCCAGCCCGTGTGGACGCATACAGCAGCTCTCGCCGGACATGCGCTGAGCTGCCAGGTTGCTTCATTATTATTTAGGAATCCACCCCAAGGGAAGAATTTGAAATGCAGACAATACCATATACACAAAGACTTTTATTTTATTCCTCACGAGAATAAAACATCCAAAAATAACCTAAATAATTTTCAACAGACGACTGGACTGGTTAAAATGAAATTTTATACAGCTATGGAAAGCAGAAGTGTAGAAGACAGAGAACTTTACATACGAATATGGATTTGTAAAAATGCATACACATGCAAGACACTAAAATGTCATTAAGGATTTGCTCTAGTGAGTGGGATTACAGGAAATTTTTGGAAGCTTTTCTATACTTAGAATCAGTAAAAAAAAATACTAATACAAATTCAAAAATATTGTTTAAGAGGAGTTGTGAAATAAGATTAAAATGTTTTACATAAAGTATTTTTTATGTGAAGTGCAGAAAGAGGATAAGATGTGTACAGAATAACGTGAAACCTGAATCTTTCTGCAGGGAAGAAAAGATCGGAAGGAAATACACTAAGATGTTCATAGCTGGGGTCTCTGGGCGGTGTGTTTTAGAAAGCTTTCTAGAAACTTCACTCTTTCTGGATTCTCCCATTGTCTATAATGAACACGTATTAGTTTTGTAATAAGAAATACAATACTTTAAAGACCCGTGCCAGTATCAATATCTTGATAAATTGTAAAATGCCTTCTACCTCCTGTCTCTCTCCTCTCATCTGTTTTATTAGCATATAAACTTGAGCAGGTCTGAAACGGAATTCTAATTTTTAGTGACTGTCTTGACTTGGTTATGAAAAACACACCCACACACAAAAAAATCCTACCAAAAATCCCAGTCTAACACTAACAACTGTTTAGCACTCAGCAACAGCAACATGTACGCACGTTCTAGGAGCTGCCAGAACCCATCGCTATTTCCACGGAACATTTCTTTCAAAGTTGCCAATTTTTTTTTAAAAGATGTGATCCTATGGTTGACCTTCCTGGGCTGGCAGAGAGCGTGGAAGAAAACGAGACTCCCTTTATGTGCCTTTGCTGGCTGAGCTCAGGAGAGTCCTTCGTGCATGGTAGAGACCGCTGGGTTAGCCTGGCTGTGACCCTCAGGGTCCCCTCCCTACCTGGTCAGAAGGTCTTTGGAGAGCCCAGAACAAGGCCATATGAGGCCGTCTGATGGAGTGGGAGGGAGGGTCAGTGAGGGTTGGCTTCCCCAGCCTGAGCTGCACATGAACTCAGCATCCTGGGCAGAGGCCCTGGTATGAGCAAAGGTCCTGGGGCAGGCTCTTTGGGCAACGAGCGAGCTGTGGGGGGAGGCGGGGGCAGAAGTTTTGGGGAGGAGGAGGGTCAGGAACCTCACCAGCTTCTTGAGTCTCATTACGGAAGCCACGACTGTCCCTTAGGACTCTTGTCCCCTTACCCAAGATTCTCACTCCCCCATCCCCATCCCAAACTAGTGAAAGCCTAGGGCCTAGGCCAATAGGCTCTGGACACACAGCTAGAATCAGGGAGGGCTGGTTTGATTAGATCACTGTCAGTGAGGACGGGAGGTTAATTGCTATTCTCTTTGTGAGTCTGGCTTGACGGGGCAGCTCCTCAGGGCTGTGTGTGTGTGTGTGTGTATGTGTGTGTGTGCGCGGGCGCGCTCGTACGTAGGGAAGTTTGGCCTCGGCTTGCAGGGGAGGCCGCAGGGGCAGGGGGTGGGGCTGCACAAAATTTCTTAGCGACTTCTGAGCCTTGTCTTGTCTGGTGTGCAGCAAAGAGAAGTACTTAACAGGCATTAAGGGACACAAATAATTCCCCTTTTCTCCTCTCCGCCTATTCTTCCCTCTCTCTTTTCTTGTAAATCCCGCTCCTTGCATGTGAATAGCGCAATGGCTTCATCTGGGACCTTTAATCAGATCCCTGGTCAGCACTAGGAGGGCAAAGTGCCCCAGGGATTACCTTTTCTTTTCGGGTTTTTCTCCCCCAGTTTTGCCATCGCCCCTCCCCCCTGCCCCCCGGGTTTCCCTCCTTGGCGTTTGTTCCCGGCAGAAGTAAGGAAGGAAGGCTTAGAGGGCGGGGTTGCGGGGGACTTACAAGCTTAAGGGGATCGGTCTCTATTCAGCAGGCCTTGTCCACAGTCTTTCGCTTTTGTTCCGCGGCCATTCTTCAGCTGATTTCTTCACTCCAGTAAAAGCACTTTAATTCCCTTTTTGATACGGAGAATCCGTCCTCTTCCCCTCGTGCCCCCACAACCCCACACACCCCATTTCAGTTTCTCAGACCCTTTATGCTGCGTCCTCATCGGCCCCAACAAAGACCTAACATCCTGGGCAAAGTATTCCTTTCACCCATCCAGTGAGGCTGAGGATTGGGAGGAGGGGGAGGGGCACCGAGGGGACAGGAGGAGGGTGGGGAAGGTGCTTTCTCTGAGACTAGATCCCCTCCCCCAGAACCAGGCCCGGGAGACCCTTGGCCTCGCACTGCACCCCCTTTCACTCCCAGCGTGCCTTGGGCTGCGAAAGACTTGGCTGCAGGCACGTGTGTGCGCTGGTGTCTGGGTGAGCGTGACGGGGCAATAGAGACATCTGAGGCCCGACGTGGGCTTGGCTGGCCTTTCTGGAAGGAGCAGAGGCATCCAGGGAGCTCCATTTGGGGCGAGGACACCGGGCCTTCAGCCTCCACCTACAACCTGGAGTGCATCTGAGCAAGACCCCATCCAGCAGGACCCCAGGCGGGGTTTGCAGCCCCACGAAGACGTTTGCCACCCAGACGGGAGTAGTCGGCCACAAAATAAGACAAAACAAAAACACCCCAAAGGGACTAAATACGGAATTTCAAGTCCACATAACGTGTTTGTTGTCAGCTTTACTGATTGCTCCATTTGACGTTTCCTAAAAATTTCATTGCCTATGAAATAGGCTGACCAGATGTCCTGTTTTAGCCGGGACAGGAAACAGCGGGATTGGCCTGTTTCATTTGGGATGTCTGGTCAGCCTTGTCTCACTGGGCTAGATTCAAGGGGTCCGGCAGTAGGCCGACCACAGGTACCATGGGAATGGGACAGTACCGCTGTGTTCTGTCCCGTTTCAAACAGGACGTCTGGTCAGCTGAGCCTACTATGGAACCAACTGGTGGGCGGGCTTCCGTTCTGTTTTGGTGGGTGACCTGCCTCCCTCTCTCCTTTCCTCCTTCCTTCCTAATAATATGACACCTGGGGACACCCCCCAAGCCTAGAGCATCGCTGTAACTCCTGCTCACTCGGTGCTTCCTGATTTCAATCCCCTCCCACCACAAGAGGTGTCCATCTGTCTACGCTTTGTCTTTCTCTGTCAAAACTCCTTGTTAGCCCACGGGTATATTCGCAAACAATACTCCCTTCAGTTTGAGTTCAGATTGTTCTCATTCGGCAAGAAATTTGCAAGCTTGCTTGTGGACTGCGGGCGGTCCGAGCTCCTGAGCACCAAATTTCCAAAGGAAAATGTAAAAAGTCCTTTACCAAAAATTTTTTTACAGAAAAACCAGCTCCATGTCACTTTTTGGGAGGTTTTTCCAATGCGGGAAGGGTGTGTGGGTGCCTACTAACATCTGAAGATGGTTCTGCCTGGAATCCCGTGGGCTTACATCCTGCCTTTGTGTCCTCATCTAGAAAATGGGAACAACAGATAAGATCGGCTTTCATTGAGGGAAAAAAGAGGAGGGGACTGAGCGAGGAGCCATGTCACTGTTGCCCACGCTAGAAAGATACAGTGAGCGAGCCGATTTTTGCTCCTTTCTGTCTGAGGTGTGAGTGAGATGAGAGTCCCTCTTAAAAATGTCCATGAATCGGAGCAAGACCATTTCCGAGAAAGTGGCCAGGGCCCCTAATAGCCCAATTGGGAGGCTGAGCAGCAGTCGGGCTGGTTCTTTCTCCGTGCCAGCAGACGGGCAATTACCGCCGGGCATTTTTCCGGTGAAATAGAAGGCAGAGAAATAGCAAGTAGGAGCCCCAATTACCAAGATAAAAAAACCCCAAAACGGTCCCCCATTCTTCTATTGCAAACTGTGTTCAGGGAGACGGGGGCAATTAGAGTGGTTAGATGTGGAGATTCAGGAAGGATAATGTCTGGGCTTCCTAAGCCCCCAGGTGGGGCCCAGAGGAACAGGGAGGATGGATGGACGGTTTGGCAACCAGAACGAGTTGCTTCTCCCTCCAGGTCGGGCATGAGACCTGGGCGAGCCATGTCGTTCTCTGCTCAATAAAACACAGGGCCTGTGCCCACGGGTGTTTCCAGACACGCAGACAGAAAGGGCTGTGTCTCTAGCCACCACGAGGATTTTAGGCAGTGGGCTGCTGGTCAATGCTTAACACATGGCTCTCAAAACCATAACAACAAACAAACCTCTCTGATGTGTAGAGCTTGTGCCTTTCCGTGGTGTCAACATTCCCGGTTCACATTCTACACTCACAGCTCGGAAGAGATACTCCATTGTGGAGTGTGTCTGCCACACAGACACAAGCCATTTAAATAAGCTCAGGGGATGCTGGGACAGCTCAACAGGTGGAGCGCTTGCCTTGCAGCCGTAAGGTCCGGGGATCGAATCCCAGCCCCGGCCCCGTGCAAACCCATGTGCTGAACTGGGGCACACCTCCCATGAGGAAGGTCCCCGGGTCGGTTCCGCCCCGAGCAGCCCCACGTCCACCTGTGTGAAATGAAACTAACTATGTTGAAACTAGTAGTACGATGTAGTGAACTTAGCAGGAAGTGCTGAATTTTGAGAATGTGCTGCCTCTGATTTTAATACAATTTATACTAATTGTAAGTTTACTCAAGGGACAGCTCACTTGCCAAATTCCTGTAAATTTTGCTCTTGGGCACCAGTGGGTGCTGGCTGGAGCCCACACTGCTGCCCAGAGTCTATTCAGAGCCAGCACTCACCTAGGCTGGTCCGGGCTGCTATAATACTGCCCCAAAGTGGGGAGTCAGCCTCACAGGGTCCCCGTACTTCTCTACTGATCAGGGTTCTCTCTGGAAAGCCTGCTTTTGCGGGGGACTGGGCTCCCCTCGTGCATCTCCCATTTACTACTAAGATTTCTTCTCTTTGGTTCCTAGAATGTTCCTAAATTTGTTGATATAGTTCAATATAAAAGAAACTCAGGGAAGCTGGGATGGCTCAGTGGGTTAAGTGCTTGCTTTGCAGCCCCAGGGATCGAGGATCGAATCTTGGCCCAGGCCCGTGCAGACCCATATGCTGAACTGGGGTGTGCTTCCCAGGTGGGAGATCCTCAGTTTGTTTCTCACCCCCCTCGGCTTGGCCCCTGGCTCATGGGAGAGTGCTTCCCATGCGGGAGGACCCAGGCCCAGTTCCCGCCTTGTGTGGCCCCCGCCCACCTGTGTGGAACGAAACCATGTCGAAAACTGATGACGTACAACTGTGGAGACTGCTCTGGGCCCTCCCCCTTCCTCTGTCTTTCTCAGTCAAAAACAATAAAATAAATCTTTTTTTTTTTTTTTTAAAGCTCAATATAAGTTGTACTTGCTCTAGGAATATTTGATGTTTGATTATTTATATGACGAGGCTCACATATTTATTTATTTTGATTATTTATATGACGAGACATCACATAACCTGCTCTCCATCACACAGCACAAAAATGGATAGATTTTGGCTTTGAAGAACCCCATCTGTCTCACCCCCGAAGGCTATGTGGACCCTGGATAGGTTTGGACAAGGGGGGACAGAGCGGACTCTCCCCGGGGGCCTTAATCAGGCACTGGGTGTCCTCCCAGCTCCAGGGCGAAGCTCCCTGGAGCCCTCTTTCCCCTTTACCTCCGCCCCTCAGGGGCTGCTCCTGGGACCCCATGGGCCCTTGTCCCCCTGAGCTCCCCCAGAGGAGAGGCCTGGCACGCTGGGGCTATTTGCCAGCAAATACTCGATGTGTGTCAAACATTCTGTTGGCCGCTTCTCCCCACCCGGCGATGTTTGCTCAGCAAACACCACTAATTCTCCTGTTCTTTCACTTGGACTGGGACCCCCCAGAGCAAAGCTTGTCTGTCACTAGCCCCCCGCCCCCCACAGTCCCCTCCCCCCAGCTCGGGGATTCTGCGGGGAGGTGAGTTTAGCAAGTTCTCTCTCTGGTTTCTGTTCCATCTACCTGCCAAGATCCAGGAAGCCAGCTTGTTCCAGCTCTCGTTCGTTCGTCCGTCCATCCATCCATCCATCCATCCATCCATTCATCCATCCATCTACCAAGTGCCCACTGTGTGCCTGGCAGGATCTGGGTGCAGGGGCCCCTCAGTACCTACGACTAACCTAATCTGTAGAGTTTCGTGCCTTCCTGGAGCCTATGTAATAAAGCGGTTGGCAAATAAACCCACAAGGCCATTCGAGAACAGGAAGGAAATGAGGCTGATAGAGGGGGCGCTGCTAGCGAGGGCGGTGGCAGCAGGCCCCCTGGGGGAGGGGCCCTGTGAGCTCAGACCTGCACCAGTCGGATCAATATGGCTGATTTTCCCCTTTGCCTCGGGCTCACGGTGGCTCAGCCTGGCACGGTGACGGAGCCTATCTTCCTTGAAAAGGTTGAGAACTTACTTGTCATACATTTAAAAAAGAGAAATGAAATTCACAGGACGTCCAACTCACCATTTTGAACCATTTTAAAGTGTCCGACTCCGTGGCTTTTACTACATTCGCAGTTGTGCATGACCATCGGCACTATCCCGCTCCAGGACATTTTTCATCACCCCCAAAGAAACCCCGTACCCATTGCATCAGCCCCCACCCCACGACCACTAATCTGCTTTCTGTCTCCGTTTCTGAATTCATACGAAGTCCACATGCGGTTTTCTGAGGCCTGGCTTCTTTCCCGTAGCACTGTGTTCTCAGCGTCATCCACGTTGTCGGGTGTATCGGTACTTCCTTCCTTCTTCATGGCTGAGTAATAGTCCGTGGTATGCAGAGACCGCACCGTGTTCATGGACATTTGGATCCCCGTTGATTTTTTTGTATTAAATATGATTTCACAAAATATTGCATCGCCCTAGGCTCAGGTGGAGTGGAACAGGGTCCCCCAAAGAAGGACCCATGGGTGAGGGCCCTGAGCAGGGAAGGAGCTGGAGGAGGGGTCCGCAAGGGGGAGGGGGCTTCTGGCAGAGGGAACAGCAAGTAGAGCACAGTGAGGCAGGAGAATGCTGGGGGCGTCTGAGGAAAAGTGAGGGCCTCGCATGGGCAGGAGCCAGGGAGCAGGTGGTAAGGGCTGTGGGAGCCGGAGCGCCCGGGGTCGCATTCCTCCTCTGGGCCCAGGAGAGGAGCGGGGATTTTCTTCTGAGTGTGACGGAAGCCGCTGGTTGGTTTTGAGTTGGTCAATTTACAAGCTCTGATTTCAGTTTGAAAAGCTCACTGGCCCGTGGGTGGAGGGGGCGGGGAACAAAACAGGAAGCAGGGGGTCCCGATGAGATCCCACGAGGCCTTCACAGAAGTGGGAGGTGGAGATAACAGTTGTGGTGAGAACGGTCATCAGATAAATTCTGAATGTGTAGAGATACGACCCATCGATCCATTTGGCAAACAACTGCTGAGCACCGACTGTCTGCCAGGCAGGGCTACACACTGGAGGCCCAGTGCGGGACAAAGATGGACAAGGTCCCCATCTTCATGGACTAAGAGACATGAAACAAGAAATGTGATCAGGTGCAAAGGAAAAGATGGAGGCGCTTGGGCCGCGATTGGCCTGTGGCTGTTTCTAGACATGGAATCCGCTGGTCAGAGCAAGACCTGTTACACAGTTGGGAGACGTGCCGGAGAAAATCCTGCTCTCTCGCACGCAGAGAAGGTGTCCCCACCGTCCTGTAACCCGGCAGCATCCTTGGAATGCATGTGCGGCCTTGCAAAGGGACCACTTTGAAGGGGACGCAGCCCTTCTGGGTGGGAGAGTCGCCCACAGGACCCTGTGTTGGCCACGCCTTCCTCTCTGGTCTGTAGAGGAAATCACCAGGCCTGTAGGGAAGGCTGGAAGGGGCCCATTAGCTCTCACCAGCCTCCTTGCCTCTCCCCCGTGACTGATGATGAGTCATGGCAGGGGGCTGATTTGGAAGAAACGAGGCCAGGAGACCCCTCAGCTCTTGCACAGGAGACACCCCATTAATCTTTAACAAACATGAAGTTCCATGAGGCCGGGTCTTCAACTAATGAGGCCTGGTTTCCCAGGACTCCCCGAGGGAGGCGGAATTAACCACCAGAGGTCCTGGGAGCTGGGAGTTGATTTCTTAAGGAAGGAGGGCGGGCTGGTTCCAGCCTCGCTCATCTGGGGCCACCTTGAATGTTCCCCTCGAGACTCAGGCTGTAATTATCATCACCCCCTTAATACACCTGTTTATAGACACATTTTTTAAATAGTGAGGCATCATTGACGTGCAATAAATTGCACATTGATAAAGGGTGCAACTTAATCAGTTTTGATATATTATAGACCTGCAAAACCACCGCCACAGTCCATAGAATAAACATAGCCATCAGCGGCAAGTCTCCTCTTTGGGATTCTCCCTTCTCTCTGCACCTGCGCACCCCTGCCTCTCAGGAACGCTGTCCGCAGTTTTTACAGGTTAATAGGAATAAAACCATGCAGTGGGCTCGCTGTTTGGTCTGTCTCCTTGCACTTGACATAATGCTTTGGAGGTTCATCAGGGCAGTTGTGTGTATCCATAGTTCATTTCTTTTTTCTTTTAAAGATTTTTTATTGTTTTTGACAGAGAGAGAGAGAGAGAGATACAGAGACTGAGAGAAGGGGAGGGCCCAGAACAGTCTCCATAGTTGCACATCATTGGATCTTCCCACATAGTTTTATTCCACAGGTGGGCGCGGGGCTGCACAGGGCAGGAACTGGGCCGGGGTCTCACCCTGGTGAGAACCGAACTGGGGGCACTCCCCAGCTCAGCATATGGGTCCACACGGGCCAGGGCCGGGATTCGATCCTCGGTCTCCGGGGCTGCAAAGTGAGTGCTTAACCCACTGAGCCATCCCGGCTTCTCTCATTTCTTTTTATTGAGGAGCAGTATTCCATTGTGTGGCTAGACCACCATTTGTTCATTGATTCCTCTGTTGAGGGACACTTGTCAATCTATTCTCTCACTTAAAAAAAATTAGACTTTTAATTTGAGATTAGCGTTAGATTTACAGGAAAATTGCAAAGACGGTGCAGAGAGTTCCCAGAAGCACCCCACACCCAGGTTCTCTTGTATTACGCTGGTCCACTTGTCACTGTTAAGGAACCAATATTCAGACATTATGATTAACGAAAGCCCATACTTTTTAGATTTCCTTAGTTTTTGCCCAATGTCCTTTTGCTGTCCCAAGATCCCATCTAAGATACCACGTTACATTTCATTGTCACGTTTCCTTAGGCTCCTCTCAGCCGGGGCAGCTTCTCAGACTTTCTTTCTTTTTGATGACCTTGACAGTACTGAAGAGGACTAAGTAGGTATTTGGTAGATGGCCCCTCATTTGGGGCTGGACTGGGGTTATGAGCTCTGGGAGGAAGGCCACAGAGGGGACGTGCCATTCTCACCAAATCCTAGCAGGGGTCCACGGACAATCAATGTGACCTAGCAATGCTGATGACCTTGATTGCCTGCCCGAGGTCATATTTGTCAGAATTCTCCGCTGCAAAGTTTCTTGTCCCCCCTTTCCATTCTGGACTCTGTGGAAGGAGGTCACCCTGGGCAGCAGCCCTTCCTAAATAGCTGGCAGTGGTGGGGGTGCATGTTCTAGCCCTGGTGGGCAGTCTCTACAGACATTTGACATTCTCCATGGAGATTTGTCTATTCTCTGCCATGAACTTATTTATGCAAACAATGGTTTGTTTATATCTGTGTGGACTCAAGGATGTTTATTTTATACTTTGAGTTATAATCCACTTCTACTTTATTATTATTGTGTTTGCTTACATTGTTCCAGGTTTGATCATTGGGAGCTCTTGTACTTGGATCTGGGGTCCCTTTGATGTACCGCCATTATTTAGTGTGTGCGTGTGTGTTCGTTTTTTCCCAGCATCTTTTTATATCTTTCTGGCAGTATAAGGAGCTCCAGGCTTACCTTGTATATCTTTTCCCCTTAATCCTAGAACCAGTTGTTTCTCCAAGGAGTCTGGTTCTTTGGCCCATTTGTAAATGGGGTTGTATGTTTTCTTATGGTTGAGTGCTGAGTGTTCTTTGTATATGTTGGATGATGGTCCTTTGTCAAATGTGTCTCTTGCAAATATTTTCTCCCAGTCTGTGGCTTGTCTTCTCATTCTCTTGACCTCTGCATTTTCTCCCCATTAGTGATTTCACTTTTTAACATTTCTATTTGCTTCCATCTGTTGCGTTCCTATCCTGCACCAGGCTTTGCTACAGCGACACGTAATTGGTGACTCCCTGACGTGACCACTGGAGAAGTAACTGCTGGATAGAATGAGCTCTGAAGTCCCTGTGACTCTAATGCCTCCGGGTTCCAAAAGTCCATAGTTCTAAGATTTCACAATTCAGCAGTTCTCACATTTTATATATTTAATGCTAAGGTTCAATTAATGTAGTATTCTAAATCCTGCATGTCCTTGATTTTATCCAAATGGAAAACTTCAAGGATATGAGGCACTCAATGTGTCAAGTTAATTAGCTTAACGGTCTCAAATTTGGTAATTCTGAGATTTTTTACTTATTAATTTTTCTAAAATGTTATCATCCTTAGGTTCTACAAATTAGGGGCTGTCTTTAAAAGATGTCTCTCATCCTAAAAATCTACAGTTCTAAGTTCCTATCAAGCTAGAATTTTAGGCTCTCTCGGTTTACTATTTAAAATTCTATAATTCTAAGATGCTTTTGTGAAGTCTCCTAAAATTCTAAGACAATACGGTTCTAAGTTTCTCTTGCGCTAATATTCTAACATTCTCTCATTCCGAGATCTAAGATGCGCCTAGGCCTCCTGTAGACTGTGTAGCTGGGCAGATACTTGTGAAGCCACTTGGTCCCTGTATGACCAGCTCCATCCCATATTCTCCCGGGACTGACCAGTCCCATTCCGGGTTCTGGCCAGGCTCCGGCGACTGACCTGGAAGAGAACATGAAGATCCTCTGCTCTTGATGGCCAGCTTCTGCATCATCCTTGTGCCAGGACATCGCAGCTCCTGAACCCACCGAGGCCTGGCACCCTGACCCCATGGGCTCTCGCAGGCATGGAGACATTGACTAATCAGATGAAGTGGCCCATGTCTGGTAGATGACATGCCTTTGAGAGAACAGAACACAGCACCAGCAAGTTGTGTGGAAGGCTCCTTAGCTGGCTGGCTCTCAGACCTGTGTAGATGGAGAGCTATGTGATTTCATCACAGCTTTTCCCACCTTCCCTGTTTTGAAATTTGGCCTGGACCCAGTCCTTGCTAAAGGCCCATTTTCTCCTCCCTGCAACTGATGGTCTCCCTACTCTGTGTTTGCTAAGCAACAAAGATGCGAAAACAGGACGGGGATCATCTTGGAGCGAGGGAAGAAGTCAAAGCTATTTCCCCTAATCCTTCCCTGTCTTCTTTTCACTTTCTTTACAGCTCTTGGAGAAGGTGTACCAGGCCTGCGTGGTTTCAGTTGCAAATAAAGAAATCCCACTCTGCCAGTTAGGATTGTGTTTGGCTGCACGTAACAGAAATGCAAGGATGATAGCTTGAATATGCCAGACAGGTGTTTTTCATAGGTCAGAAGAAATCCAGAGAGAAGCATTGCATGTGTAATCTGGACAGGAAAAAGGCGGGAGGGAAGAGGGCAGAGGGCTAAGAGGCTATTCCCAGGGTCTCATTGGGAATGACATTTCCGCCCAAGGCCTGCTACTCATCTCACTGCCTAGAACTGGGCCACGTGGCTGCTCAGAGCTGCAAAAAGTCTGGGCCAGCATTCCAGCAAGGTGCACTCTGCCTCAACCAAACCCAGAATTCTGTCGATAAGGAAGAGAGGAAAAATGGATGCAGATGGGTGGCCAGCAGCATCTGCCATACAAATGAAAACCTAAGTAAAAAAAAAGAAAAGAATCCAGGTGTAACAGGCTTCAGGCACAGCTGGATCCAGGGGCTCAAAGAATAGCATCAGACACTGTGGTTCCTCTATGCAGACAGGGTCACTCCTGGGGGCACAAATGGCTTCCAGCAGCCACAGGCTGACATCCCATCAGGTCAGCAAGCCCGAGAAGGCCGACACCACTTTTCTGATCGTTCTGGCAGCATTGTGGGGGCATCTGTCCACCTCCGGCTACCCCGTTATGGCTGGGGACAGGACTTGTGGTGGAAATGACACTCTCATGACCAGCCCTCAGCAGTGTCCCTCCCCTGGCCCCCCCGGGGCTGCAGGTGAAGTTAGCCACACTGAACCCACGAGGATAGAGACCTGGTAGGGGGCATGCACAATGTGGGTGGGAGGAATGGGGGGTAGGGAAAGATACCTGTGCCCACCATAGGGTGGGCATGTGCTTTCTCCATGACTCCCATTCAACGTCAATAGTGGGCCGAACTATTATTAGTTTTTTTTTTCAAAGAAATTACTAAATTCTGAGTCATAAGTCACAAGATTTGGGTTGCATCCCTCCATCCACCCACCCATCCATCCATCCACCCAATATTCCTTACTCTCCCTGTGTGATTTCAAGCTCACCTCATCCCTTGTTAAAGGCCTCAGTGTCCCCTCTGGGACAGAGGCAGACGCCCCTAAAGTCTCATAATCACTATGCACGTAGCTCTGGGCTCCTCCCCTTTTGTTTCATCCTGGGCTCTGCCACTTACCAGCTCTGTGGCCGTGGGCAAGTCATTTCTCGTTTTGGAACATCGATTTCCCCAGCCTCCATCAACCCGCTTACTCAAAGCCGTTGTGAGGGGGTTGAATGAGATCCTGAATGCAAAGCATGGAGCTAGCTGCCTGGCCCGTCACCATCACCATCACCATCGTCACCATCACCATCGTCACCATCATCCACACCTCATCATCTCTATTATCTGCCTCAGGACCCTGCCCCAGGAGGACTCCCATAGTCCCCACGCAACATAATGACTAAAAAACACCCCCCAAATGCTGAGGCTCATTTCCCCTGCCTGCCCCCCAATAACCAGCACCCTTTCCAGCTTTCGCTTGGTCTCGCCCTAACAGAAGCTTCGGGGACAGCATGCTGACCCCTTTTTAAAATTCATCTCCCTTGGTGTTCCAGGGCCATCCCTGTTGGAAAAAATGACTCTCACCCAAGATCCCTCAGCAGCAATTATCTAAATGGGAGGCTGGGAGGGGAGGACCATTTAGAATCCACTTCATTGCGGGATTAGCTAATTAATTAACGGTTTCACTGACAACTCGTTGGAGAGTGTGTGTTAAACAGGAGCGCAGTGGGGCGTGATTTATAGACTCTGACGCCCCCCATCCCGACCTCTCCAGCCGGGCTCCCTCCCTCCCTCCCACTCCGCCCATGGCCTCTACCCTTCTGCTCACCCCCCACCCCCCAGCAGGGAAACCTATGGGACCCCTCTTTGGAGCTCCCTCTGGAGTCATGGAGCCGGGGCTGCTGGACCAGGGGGCCGCTTGGAGATGACAGAAGGGCGGCCACAGAAGGGGGTGGGCTAGGGCGACAGGGACACAATGAAGAGATAACGAGGCAGCTGAGGCTCCAGGGGTGGCTGCATCTGCCCCTTGCCCCCAGCCCAGAGCCACTCCATCTGTGCCTGTCCCCCACGCAGGGCCCCGGAGGCACCTGCTGGCCACAGCCGCTCTCTGCCTCCCCACAGTTCCCGACGTTTCAGGGCCCCACGCATCCCACGCGTGGAGAGGAGGGAGCCATTCAGGGAGCCCAGAGGCTTGGCTGTGCTGTTGTCTTGGGGAGGGGCTTTTTGGAGGATTTCAAGCAGCTGAGGGACGATGCGCAAGGCACCAAAATAGGGTGGGAAAGGGAGAAAAGGCCGGAAGTAACGATGGGCCCTTCTGGGAGATCCCACAGGTCACCTGCATCCACACCACGAGGCCTGTCAACACGCAAATGCTTACATCCATGAATTAATTTTTTTAAATGCAAATCCGTGACCCAGACAGAGCCAATCCCAACCCGACAGCAAACTCGGGTGCGGGGCTCAGGTGTATGCACTTCTGACAGCCCGCCCTGAACGGTGAAGAGCGGGACTCGAGACCTGCTGAAGGAGACCCGGCATTCGGTCCACAAGGCTGAGCCGCGCGTCTCAGCTCTGGTTTCTGTCGCTCACGGAGTCTCTCGGCTGGGCTTCTGGGTTGTGGGGGCCCCCTGAGGTTGCAAGGCAAATGTTCTGCACAGAAAGATGGGCATTTGATTTTCTGGGGAGACGGTCTGCAGGGTCCAAAGAACCTTGAAGGAGTGCATGACCCCAGGAAAGGTTCAGTATCTTGAAACCAGCTTCTCTCTGAGCTGCTTCGGTTTCCTTGTGCAGGATTCTAGAAGAATCGTCTCGGTTCTTCACGCCATGAGCAGATGTGAGCAACATACTGGCAGAGGTTAGATGCTTTCAGTGAAAGCCACACGGTCTCCAAGGGGCTCCTTCCACCCTCACCCATGTCTCCCCCCCAGCACCTCCACACTAAACAAGAGGCGGTCAGGGGAGCCTGGGTGGTCAGCTTGCATCCAAGGAGAAGAAATACGTCGTGGAAAGGGGACTGCCTGTCGCCCAGCACAGGCTTCTGGAAGCGAAGATGGGGAATTCACGCTGCCCATGAGGCAGAAGCCATTGTCCCTATTTTATAGATGAGCAAACAGAGGCATTAGGAGAGGAAGTGACAAAGCTGGCGAATAATGGAGGTCAGTAAATGTTCCATAGATTACATGTGTATTCTGTGTGTGTGCAGAACACCATAAATGTATGCATTCCTAAAGCGACCCGCTGGCAGCCTGGCCACCCTGTCCCAAGGGTCCTCACAGTGCCTAAGGGAGGTGATGTGATGCTCCCCACCCACAGGAAGCGCACAGAGAGGCTAGGTGACTCCCCCGAGGTGGCACAGCGCCTCTCATGGAGCTGGACTTCTCTCGGTGTGTGGAAGGGTAGGTTCCTGGGTCGGAGCCGGGGCGCCCCAGAACCCAGGGGCGCCATTTCTGTTGCTGGGCCCGTGTGAACTTGAGGCCTGCGCTCTCTGCCGGCTCTGAGTCCCCTTTCAGTTCCTAGAACCGGTTCAGGGGCGAAATCCATCTTCTGAGTTTTCAGGTGGGGAAGTGAGGCTCAGAGAGGGACAGGGACTTGGCCCAGGTCACACAGCATGTCAGGGGCCCGGCCAGAGGAGAACCTTGACCTGCTCTCGGCCTCCCAGTTCCCGGGTTAGGGATGCCGAGGGCAGGAGGGGGTTAAACCCAAACCAAGCCCGCCGGGCCGCCCGCTCACACCTAGCCCGCCGCCCCCACCCCGCCGGCCGCATCTGGGCGGCAGCGACCAGATTTCCCGGTTCACACAGCGCACAATGGCCGCGCTCAAAGGCGCGCCGCGGGCATTGTTCGGCCCGGCGCCCGCGCGTCCTACCTCCGCGCACGAATTAACCCCCGTCACCCCGCCATTGTCGCCGCGCACTTCGGGGCCGGCCACAAAGGCGTCAGAAAACCCGGCCGTGTTCGGGAGGTTGGGGGTGGGGCTGGGAGGGAGCCACGGGACGGAGGGAGGGAGCGCCCGGGGGCTGGGGTGGGGGAGGGAAGCAACCCGGGGAGGGGGCCTGGACAGGGGGGCCTGGGAAGAATGGGGGCCTGGACATGGGGGCGTAGAAGAATTGGGGGGCTGGACATGGGGACATACGAAGAATGGGGGGCCTGGACATGGGGACATACAGAAGAATGGGGGCCTGGACGTGGGGTGGGGGTAGGCAAAAAGGAAGGGTGCAGGGCAGCGGGAGCGAAGAGGGCAGAGCACATATGTCAAGGGGGGCCTGGGCCGGTGAGGACAGCTAGGATGGGGGGGCTGCTTGGAGCAGAGGGAGGTGATGGAGGGGAACAGCCAGCGAGGGCCTGGATTCCACTCTGCCTGTGCCTTGGGGTCTCTGATTCGTCTTTTTCTCTGTCCCTGTCCTCTGTCCGTGGCCTGTCACTGTCATCTCTATCTCCATCTCCCTCTATCTAACTAGATGTCTGTTTCTGTCTCCTTTCCCCCTCTCTTTCTCGCTGCCTCTCCGGGTCTTTTACTCTTTATTTCTGTGTCTAGCTCTCTGTTTCTTATTGTCTGTCTCTCCGATGATCTCCTTATCTCCCTTTGTCTCTCTGCCAGCTCATCTCTCTGTCTTTCTCTCTATTTCTGATCCTCTGCCTTCCTCCATCTTCCTTTGCTTCTTGAACTCTGTCCTTGTGTCTGTGTGTCTGTCTGTCTCTGGGACAAAGAGCCATGCGCAGGCCCCTTGTGGGGACTCACAGCCCCTGCACTTGGGTTTTCCTGTCCGTCACCTCCTCCCACCAACAGTTTTGCTGACACCTCAAGAGAGAAGGGCATCGGTGGGGGCTCCGCGGAGACCGCAGAACAGAGCGGGAAGCAGAGGCCCAGAGGGGTCCTATCCTGACGAGAGGGCCCACCTGCCCTCTTTCCCTGGAGTCAATATTCCTGAAAACAATAAGGTTGTTCAGGTGTCACCTCTAGCATCTGGGGATCGGGCTCCCTCCATAGCTTACGTCTCCCCGGGAAGCAGGCCCCCAACTCCCCAGGCCCCCAGTCTTGGACAGCTCTGTGGGACCCCAACTCACCATCCCCTGCTGAGCAGTTCACAGGGCCCAGACCAGTCCTCCTTCCGGCTGGGATGGGCCCTTTACTGGGGTCTCCTGCTGCCCGGGGGCGGGGCTGCGGCCGGGGTACCACCGAGTAGCTGCTGTTTTCTTCCCGGGAGAGGGGCAGCGCAGGCAGGCCTGCTGAGGGTTAGATAAGGAACCCGGCCACACCGCTCACCCTCTGCTCTGTAATCTCCTCCACCACCACCCTTCCCGACCGCCCACCCCCCCTTTTTTTTTATATCATCCTTATGGCTTTGGAATTATCTGGGCTGACACTGCATTCATTTCGCCAAGGACAGGTGGGGTCGCAGGAGAGAACTTACTTGTATGTGCGTGTATATATGTATTCTCCGTGGGCCCCCTCCCCCACGCCCTAGCGGGGACATCAGGGAAGAGGGAAGGAGGAAACTCACGGGAGGGGAGGACACAAGTGACAACCAGTTCAATGTAGAAAAGAGATTTTGAGTGCCAGACAACCCGGAGTGCTGGGGACTAGGTCTCAGGCAGCCGTGGGTGAAGCGTGCCCAAAGAACTGCGTTTTATCTTGAAATAGTTCTTTCCCTTTCTTTTCTCCCATCCTCCTTCCTTCCTCAACAAACAAACAAACAAACAAACAAACAAAAACTCTTGGATTTCCAAACATGAGTTTAATGGTTTCCTGGGTACAGTCCTGGCTTTTTGAAGGCTGTGTGATGTTGGGCCAGTGACTTCACCTCTCTGGGCCTCACTTTCCCCATCTGTCAAATGGGGACAGCAATCAAGCTCACACTTCATTCTGTATTGTGAGTTGATAGTGAGGGCAGGATCATTGCTGCCCCTTGTCACTTTTATTACTGACTCTGTGCTTCCTGTGTGCTAGTGGGACCCAGGGACGACTCATGCACCCAGGGGACGACTCATGCAGCCTCTGTCCCCAGAGGCGCTCACTCACGTGAGAGTGGCCCTGGCCAGTGAGGTAGGTTTTAAAAGTAGTGTTTCATTTTCAGGTAGGAATACAGATGGGCTCACAGTGCTTAAGAGGACAGAGCCATGGAACTTCTGAAGCAGAGGAATGAGGGGTGATTATTCTCATCACCGAAGGCTACGCTACAGGGATTCTTTAACTGGTGAGTCCCCTAGTACTGGAAGCGCGCAAACCTTCGCTGGAGCTCTCCGCCTGGCTTCCCCGAGGCGCTGTTAGTGGTGGTGAAACGAAGCCAGATCTGGCCTGAGACCGGAGTTCGGAGTTTGCCCCCGCCCCTCGCCCTCCCAACTGGCCGGGCGGCCGGGGCCAGTGGCTCCCTGTCTCTGTGTCTAGTTTCCCCACCTGTGTGACTGGGCTGCCTCGCATGTTGCATTGACCCACTTCCACCTTAGGCCAGGACTCCCTTCCTTGCTCCCCACTGGCCACCTCTGCTGCCTCTCCTGTGCTCCTCGCCCCACCCCTTCCCCACATCACAGCCTCAGGACCTTTCCAAAGACCAGAATTCGTTCCCCTGCATAAAGCTCTGCCCTGGCTGCTCCTTGTCCTGAGTGGCTGCATGACCTGGCCCAGCTCAGCTCTTCTCTCCCTGCTACTCCACTCCATTCGTCCCGGCTCATTTCTACCTCAGGGCCTTTGCACTGGCTGGACCTTATCAGCACACTGGACCCCAGGCCACCCTGGCTCTTCCTTGCCATTAGTTCCCAGTTGAAATGTCATGATCTAGTAGACCTGGCGTTCTCACTGCGTCCTCCTTGTCTTGTCTTAATTGTCCTTGGTGCTCTGGCTTGTTTAGTGTCTGTCCCTCTCACCAGATTGTCAGCCGAGAGGCGGCCTGGTGCATAGGAGAGGCTCGGTAAGTACTCGTCAAGTTAATCACTGGTCCTGGACGTTTCAACGTACTCGTTCTAGGTGCATTTAAGTTAGAAGTGAGTGAGTGGTTTCCTGACTTTTGGAGAATGCACTGTGGCCTAGGTCTGATCATACAGGCCAATCTCGTTGACCACCTGCTTGCAGGTGGGCAGGTTGCCCTGAGCAGACGCCATGGGACTGGGCTTCCCAGGTGACAAGTGACCCTCCGCCCAGCCCACTATGCCACAGCTCCAGGAAGCTTTCATTGAGATCCCGTGGCTGGTGGTCTTGACGGCAAAGTCTTGCTTTTCTTGGTAGGATCTGGGCCTGCATGTCACGAGTCCCATGATGGAAAGATGGTCACCAGCAGCTGGCCTGAGCCAGCTCCACAAGTCGTCTTGGCCACACAGTTCTATGAATGACTTCAGTCAACTAGGGAAGTGGAGCTGCTGATGGAAACCAAAGCCCCCACAGGGGCCCACCGGACCCGCCGAGGGGCCATGGAGGAAGGAGCTACTCCGATGGGAAAGATCTGGAAGGATGAGGCTGGGATGGGATGGGGGGACGGGAGGCATCGGTGCCTTATTTGGGGAGCTAAGCATGGGTCTTTGCCTTCGGATTCCTCTGGTTTTGAAATGATTCTGAGGCTCTCAGAAGATGTTCACCGGATCCCCTTGAAAGGGTCCCATTGAAGTAGATGCCTGAGGGGATCCGTACTCCCCAAGGGCCTCCTAGGTCCTGGGCCCGCCTCAGTGAGCACACCTGTGTTGCTTTGTCTGAACTCAACGGCCAGTGCCAGCTGAGTGACAGTGTGCTCATTTCAGGGGCCAGGAAACCGTGTCGCTGGGAGGTGGAGTGACTTTCCTAAGGACACACAGCTGATGAGCACTGCAGCTGCGATCGGCAGCCAAGTCTGTGAGGGCCGGGGCTGGCTTTTGTCCAGCCCACGGAGATGTGTTCTGAGCGCCGGGATGGAGATGGTGGGGATGGGGGGAGGCAGGAGGCATAGAGGGCAGGGGGTGCTGGGCAGTGAAGCAGGAGTGGGTGGATGGGGACCAGGCCCCTGCAAAGGCGCCCGGCCCGTGAGCCCTGCCCCACTCCACACAGCCCTCTCTGTCCCCAGCTTATGCCGCCGCTGGTGGGGGAGGCGGGCAGGGGATGAGACATCGTGTAATTGTGCTGGCTCTTCTGTGAAATTTGTTTCGGGACACATTAGTTCCAGTGAATTTAGCCGAACAGTGGGGGGCTCTGAGAAATGATTGGCAATTAGCCGCAGCCCCACGGTCCCCCGTTGGGACACGAGGAGTGGGGAATGGCCAGGGGGGAGGGGGCGCCTCCCCAGTGCCGGGACTGAACTTGAACACCTCGGACCTGACTTCTCTCTGAGCCCGGCGGGGCCCAACTGGGGCTGAGGAGGGGGCAGCTTGCCCGCACCCTTCCAGGACTTTGTCAGGCCAAGGGGCACGCGGAACGATAAGATCCCATGTCCTCCTGTGCAGTCCACTGGGACCCAGCACTTCGACGACAGCACACCCTGACGACACCTGCCTCTGTGGGGACAGTGGCTGGAGCAACTCTTTGCCACGGCTGTACACCCCCCATGTCCTCAGCACTGTGCTTCCTCTCTAGGGTCGTAAGTCCTCCCTAACGGAGGTGACCCCATTTTGCAGGTGAGGACATGGAAGGTCGGAGAGGGTAAGGAACACTTGCATGGCCACCAAGGATGTGCTAAGAGGAAGACTCGAACCCCGGCCAGTTGGTCTCTCCCGGTCATCACAGTGGAGGCAGCGCGGGGCGGTCGTTAGGGCTCTGGCTGAGTGACTGCCGGCAGGTCACCTCTGCTCTCTGAGACTCAGTTTTCTCATCTGATAAATGAGAGTACTGTCCCGGTGTCATTTCTAGAATTAAGTGAGCAACTAATGCATGGCAGCAGAGAGGGCTCAGGGAATGACAGTATTGTTGTTGTTGTTATTATTACGTCCTGATCGAGCGCAGCTGGAGAGGAGAGGAGAAAGCGAAGAAGGACCCGGTGGGTCCCTGCCTGCTAACATGTCCCCCCAGCACGCTCCGTCGGTCCCCTCAGGCCCAGGTCAGGCCTCGAGGGGGGGTTGGCATGAGCTAAGGCTGTCCCGGCCTCGTGTGCACACCCACTGACGCTCCCTCAGCGAGCCACGCAGGGGCCGCCGGGGACCTTCAGGGGCTGCAGAGGTTTCTCTGAGCTGGGGCAGTCCACATGGGCTTCTGGGAGGAGGTGGCTGTGGAACAGAATTGTCCCTGCACAACCCCAGGGGGACTGCACTTCCTTTTTCTTTTTAAAGATTTATTTTAATTGTTTTGACAGAAAGAGAGATAGATAGATACAGAGTCAGAGAGAAGGGGGAGGGCCCAGAACAGTCTCCATAGTTGCACATCATTGGTTTTTCCACATAGTTTCATTCCACAGGTGGGCGGGGCTGCACAGGGCAGGAACTGGGCTGGGGTCTCATCCCGGTGAGAACCAAACTGGGGGCACTCCCCAGTTCAGCATATGGGTCCACACAGGCCGGGGCCGGGATTCGATCCTTGGTCCCCGGGGCTGCAAAGTGAGCACCTAACCCACTGAGCCATCCCAGCTTCCCCGTCACCTCCCTTTTCTAGGCCAGCATGGCAGGCTTCCCCTTCCTCAGCTGTACAGAGAAGGAAGCTGAGGACCAGCTGTCCCAAGGCACGCAGCATCACGGTGTGCTGGAGACCGTCCCCAAATTCCCGTCTCGGGACAGCCCCGCGGTCCTGGCTCCCTGGGATGGTTAGTCCTGTGAGTCTGACTGGGCTGGGGTTTGAACCCAGCCCCCAGCTGCTTCCTGCCTGCACCATCCTGCATTGTGGGTCGCACTCTGCCTTCCTCTTATGAGTTCATCCGCTCCGGTCCCACGGTCCCCAGAGTCCTGCCCTGATCTCACGCCTTCTGCGGATTTCCCCAATGCCCAGGGCTGGGCTGGGCTGGCTCTCCCCACGGCCCCTTATCTTCCCTTGTCTTCTTGTGGAAGAAGAGATAAAAGTAATTCCTCCGGCCGCCTGTGCACTGCGCGGCTGGCCCGGCCCCCGCCTGCTGGATTTCCCTGGCCCGGCCAGATAAAGGGTGAGGCCGACGCACATGTCATTTTCTTTGTGAGAAATCAATATTCAGCAAAGTTTATCTGCCCGACATAGCAGGAAGTGCTCATTTCATCCGCGTCAATTATCCTGATGAATGTTCATAATGCTCAGGGTGTGAGAAGAAGATAAAAGAATTACTGGAATAGCTCACACGTACTCCTCGCACGCACACATACACGTTCACCCACAAGTTCACGCTGGGGCACACACAGAGCCAAGGAGGACGAGGCGTTAACGTACAGCCGTCCCGTCCACCCGGGCTGTACCAGGCTGTTATCCGTCCTTGATTTTTTAGGATAAAACAGTGGTTCTCAACTGGGGGGTGAGGAGGCGGGGCAACTTGGTCCCTAGGGGACATCTAGCAAGGTCTGGGGACATCTTTGTCTTGGCAGGAGGGATGATGCTGGCATCTTGTGGGTCTAGAAGCCAGGGGTGCACAGGACAGCCCTCACCCCCCAAAATGATCCAGCCCACGTGTCAAGAGTGCTGAGGTTGAGAAAGCCTGGAGTCAAGTTACTATTATTGTTATTTTATTAATTTTTTAAAGCAGGAGTGTCCAATCTTTTGGCTTTTCTGGGCCACACTGGAAGAAGGAGAATTGTCTTGGGCCACACCTAAAATCACTAACACTAATAATAGTTGATGAGCTGAAAAAACAAAAGGCACCAAAAAAATCTCATGTTTTAAGAAAGTTTACAAACTTGTGTTGGTCCGCATTCAAAGCAGTCCTGGACCCCTGCGTCCTGTGGGCTTCGGTTGGACAAGCTTGGTTTAAAGTGTCTCTAACTAGATGGCTCTAATTTCTAGCAGTAGGAGCAAGGGAAGATGTGTGGGTTTGGACCTACAGTTTTTAGGGATAGGATTAAGGAACAAGAAATCAGATGTTAAATATAAGAATAAAACTACAAATTTACTTAGGTAATTCCACCTCCTGGTAATTCCTTATGAAACTAAAAAAAAAAAAAAAATATGTATATGCATGTATGTATGTATATATATGAGAACCATCCAGAACGTACTCAGCCATGTAATGATTCTCATTATATCAGCAATGGTTGGATTTTTTTCTGGACAGTGTGTATACACACACACACACATGACAAATCTGAGTTCTCAAAATACTGGCCTGAAAGAAATTCTCGTGTCCTGTAAGTCCCTGGCCGAGCAATTGTCAACCGAGTGGAAAGGCGTGGAATTAATTCTCTGGGTACTAACTCTGCATGCCAGGCTGTGCTGGTGCCAGCGTGCCCACCCACCCTTGGGTGCCCCTGCCAGGCGGGGGTGGCAGGTATGATGGCACATACCTTGTGAGCTGGGCTGTGCAAACAGACCCAGGGGACCTCCTCCCTTCTGCTTAGAAGCACCTCATCTGAACATCTCTTTGGACAGCTGTTTCTAAACTTGAATAATTCTGAGGGAGTAGGAATTCAGGCAGGACCCAGTGGGGTGGCTTATCTCTATTCCATCCTGTCTGGGACCTTGGCTGGCGGGGATACTTTCAGGCCCGAGATCACACAGTAGCGAGGAGCTAGAATCATCTGGAAGCCTCCCTCTCTCCTCATGTGGGCTGGGTGGTGACTTGAAGAAAGGTCTGTGGACAGGTGTCCTCCCCGCATGACTTGGGCTCCCTCCCCGTGGGGTGCTCTCAAGGTCGTCAGACTTCTTACATGGTGGCCGGCTGCTTGGCCTTTCATGACTCAGTCTGGGAAGTCACGCAACGTCACTACTTGATTGGTTGAAGTACGTAGTCATATGCCCACCCAGATGGGGAGGGAGAATATACTGGTTCCCACTCAGTGGCAAGGTATCAAAGAATTTGGGGACCCTGTGTTTAAATTGTCCACACAAGGGAACTGATATATGAGGCCTGTGCGGAAAGAAAAATCCAGCCATTGTCAATATAACAAGAGCGGTAGCACAGCAGGATAATTTGTGGACGGCTCTTGTACACACGGTTTCACCAGTTTCGTTTTCACAGTTTGAGCCGATGAAGGCAAACACCATTTCTGTTTGTCCAGCCGAGACCACATGTCGTGGATGAGAAGCTACAGCCAACGTTGGGTTGGAGTCCTTCTAACTCCATTCAAGTCAGCCTCCAGCCGGTGATAAAATCCCCACTTTCCAACAAAAGTCAGCAGCACTTAATGGTTTTTTTTTCAAACAAGTATGTCTGAGGACGCCCCTTCTGGGAGGAGATGCTGGAGTGTCGATCACATAATATATGATGTTGTGAGCAGATGTCATGATATTATACGATAAAATATT
This sequence comes from Craseonycteris thonglongyai, assembly GCA_004027555.1. Taxonomy (NCBI): domain Eukaryota; kingdom Metazoa; phylum Chordata; class Mammalia; order Chiroptera; family Craseonycteridae; genus Craseonycteris; species Craseonycteris thonglongyai. The sequence goes on from PVKE010001392.1 coordinate 40,815, forward strand.
ATGAGCAGATGATATGCTATTTATTATGAGCAGGTGATGTATGACGCCATATTACGATTATGGATGATGATGTATTGTGTACCCTGGCATATGCAGGGGATTATGGATTCACACGCTCTGGCGTGAAGACTCTGATTTAAGAACTTCCTTCCACTCACCTTCTCTGGCTCTGCCAGTCAAAGTCCCTCTGGGACTAAAGCCCGTGTGGACTTGGGATTTCTGGTCCACGGGCCATACATTCTGAACTTGCTGCCTGCGCCAGGGCCTTGGGTCTGCAAAAGCTGGTTTTGGGAGCTGCTCGGAGCATAAGTCATAGTGAGGATGGAATTGCCAATGGCTGGGTCAAGGTATGTGAAGCAAAAGATGGCTTCATACTCATGACCCTGAAACCAAATGATAAGGAACAAAGATGGAACCAGGAGGGGACACGTGAGAATAAGAAGATGACACTTTAGTGTTCCTGTCAGTGAAGCACCATCAGCTGAAGAGCGACGCAGATATTCTGAAGATGAATCATAACCACCGGGGCCGATTTAGAGAGATGGAGGGGCTGAGAGGAGCTTGAAGGAGTAGCAGGTCTGAAAACTCAAAATCCCGCCGTCAACCCAAATCCATTTCCTCCATCTGAGATTCTCAATGAAGGTCGTGCATGGCTAAATGCAGCCTTGAAAGTCACTGCCTTGGATGTGGGCTGTGGAGGCAGCTGGTCTAAGCTCAGATGCAGGTTCGGCGACTTCCTGCCTGGCTGACCTCACTGGGGTGGCAGAACTCTGTTTACATATCTGTAAAATGGGCATTATGGCATGTCCCATCTCCCAGCATGGTTCTAAGGACCCAGGAGCTGCAGAGCGCTCAGGGCAGAGGGCCTGGCATGTAGGAAGAACCCAGCAAATGCCCACTGTCTGTATGAGGACCCACAGGCTGTTTATCAATTCAAATGCTGCACCGTAAAGACAACTTCTCCTCTGAAGCAGCTGGGGTGTGCTTCCGGAAACCCCGCCTCCACACCAGAACCGTGCCTGGGCGCGCTGCTGTCATTACTGGAGTGGGGCGGCTCTCCCATCCCCACCCCCTGTGGAGGGGGCATTTATCACAAATGGTAGACAGAGCGAAGACTGTGGAGACTTCAGTGTAGATGAGACATTGAAAACTTGTGGACAGGGTGAGTATGATCCTCATTCACAAAGCCTCCACTTTTTTAACACCTATGTGTAAGAGCTCGACTCTTCAGCTCAGAAGAAAGGGCTCTCTTACTTATTCTCACTCAAGTGGACATGACTGCCCTTTGGTGAATCAAAGTAGGGACCCAAAAGACTGGTTCCTTTACATCCCCAAGCTCTCTCTGTAGCCCACCCCCCCTCCACAGTGCATAATCCCACAGGGGCTTGTCCTTCTAAAACAGGGTTGCCCAACTTTATGCCAGGGGATTCTTTGTTGTGGGAGCCACCCTGTGCATTACAGAATGCGTAGCAGTATCCCCGCCCCTACCCGCTAGCTAGATACCAGTAGTGCCATCTCCCTTAATGTGACAACCAAAAATGTCCCCAGACATGTCAAATGCCCCTGCCCCAGTCTCCGGGAGGTAAAAAGCACTCCCAGGTGAGAACCACTGATCTAAGGGCTCAGGGTCCCCAGCTCCCGTCTTTATGGGGACCAACGGGAACTCTTTTTGGGGGATTTGAGGCAGCTTTCCTATTCAAAGGAGGGGCCGACCCCTAGGCTAGGTTCTCACCCAAGCCGAGGGGGGGGGGCTCTTAACACAGCACTCGTGGTCTTTGATGGATCAATTAGAGAGAAGGGAACACACAGAGATCGGAACAAGACAACTGCCAAAGGTAAATGAAAAGAGGCAGACAGTGTGGCTGGAGAGAGGGTGGGCTTTGGAGACAGAGTGCACTTGAATCCTGGCTCCATAAACCTTGTTGTTGAACTTCCCAGGTCTGTGTTTCCCTGTTGATCAAGTGGAGACAATGAAGTCAAAGATTTCTCTGGCAGCTCCAGAAAGGTGATGAAAGATTTCTCTGGATGCTGCGTATAAGCCGTACGCTGGCCCCTCTTAGGTGCTCAGCACTAAGTAGCTATGAGAGCTTTATCTGCACATGTGCAGGCTTCTGTATCCTACCGACATGTGTAACGCTATAATTGCTTGTATCGCTGTCATTCTGCGTCCATCTCCCCACTAGAACCATGCCGTACTTACTGGCAGTGGTATCCGCATGGCTAGCACAGAGCCTGGCACATAGTTGCCGGTCTGTGTTTGCCAAATGATCACCAAAAATTGGATACATTTTCAGGTGAATTCTCTACCCTGAGGGAGCTCAGATCCTGCAAGCAGTTAGGTTTTCACACCTGTGTCAGGGCAATGTGGCAAAGTCTACAGAGGTAATGTCCTCAGCCACCCTTTGTGAGTGCTTACCATGCACCAGGCTCATACTTGTATCAGCTAGCTATTGCTGCGTAACAAATGAACTTAGTGACTTCAATCAAGATGATACACAGGTCAGAGGTCCGAGCGTGGCTTACTGGGCCAGAGTGTCTGACAAGGCTACAATCAAGGTGCCAGTTGGTGCTGAGGTATCATCTGGAGACCAACTGGGGAAAGATCTGCTTCCAATCTCATGGACATGGTGTGAAGGGCAGGGGTCAAGGTTACCTTTCTGGAGGCTTCCTGGTATTCTGTTAGTCTCACCCGAAGGCCAGAGCCTCACTCCAGCCTCTCAAAGTGTCTGTTCTAGGGAGCCAGACACCAGCGCCCAATTTCCCATAGACCTAAGAGCATTTTGAGAAACTCAAAGACCGGGCCATTTTCCTATTAGTTTTATTGTTATTATTACTCTATTATTTTTTTTTCAAATAAGGGAATAACAAATGTTATACAATTAGTAGTTTTAGCCCCCAAATAACACTTGAAGCAGACAGGAAAACAAACAAACAAAAACCCCCAAAAAACTGAAAGTGAAGAACAATTTCATTTAGCAGATAATTTAGACTCTTGTAATTATTTTCTTCATTTTCTTAAAACCAAGAAAAGAAATGCAAACTGTATTTCAAAGATCTTACTGCTGTGACTAAGCTAGGGGAGTGTTTGCATAATCAGCAACGTGGCTCTTTGCAAGAGCAATATGTCCCTCTTACTTGGAATGAGGGGATGAATTCTCTGTAGTGTCTTGTTTGTTGATGTGGGTTTTGAAAAGTGTCACCACTAATACGTTTCTGGACTTGGGCCAGATCGTGCAGTGTTTGGCAAGCGTTTGGCGCTGGCAGGGAGGGGGACGTTTGATGGAAGGCTGGAATTCCTTCTGTAAGTCTTGGCTGCTGAGATCCATGTTTTAGAGTCCCACCTGGGGTCCCAGTCTGGACAACATACTGGGTTGTGGTCTGGTCTGGTAAGAAGTTTTAGGGCCCCAGGAGTGTTAATGGCCTTGTGCCCAGAGCTGAGCATTCCTTCAGCAGGGTCACTTTAGGAGCAAGCCTAAATCCTGCTTCTAACACGCAGCCATTGGAAAGCGCTAACTAGATTGTATCAGTCAGGGTGGGCTAGGACATGTGGTTGTAACAAATAGTCCCACGATCTCATGGTTTAAAACAATGAAGGCTCATTTCTCATTCAGCCCACTTGTCCAGTGCAGGTCAGTGTTGTGCGCTCTGCTCGTTGAAGTCACTCAGGGATCCAGCTGGAGGAGCAGCCACCATTTTGTGACCCTGCCTTCTCAACATATGTTTTCACGAGCCGTGTGGCAAAGGATGAGAACAGCGGAGAGTAAGAGCCAGCAATCAAATGCTTTGGTGGCAAAGCAATGCTCACATTTAATTGGACAAAACCAGTCACATGACCACACTTAATTTCAAGGGAAGGAGAACTTGTAACCTATTGGATATGGATGGACATTAACATTGTCTACCACGTGGTGGTAGTGGGATCACAGATTTGGGGGTCTAAGAAATTGGGTGCTTAAGAGTGGCCGTCATCACGCCTCTGCTTGCGGGCCACCAGTCACAGAGAGCTCCCTTCCTCCCAGGACAACAATGCCTCTCCTCTTCGGACAGCTCTGAACTGAGCTCCCAAAGTCCTCCTTGTCTCTGTGTCATTTGCTCATTGGCTCTCTTCCAAGTGATAGCTTTTGAATCTTTCAAGGCCGTCACGCTTTCTCCAGGAGACTTTTCAGGTCTGAGGAAGGTTCTGCCTTTCGGTTGCTCTTTGCAGAACAAGCCCTACCCATTGCCTGTGTCTTGGGATGTGCGTAATCCAGAAGGAACAGCATATTTTGGATGTGGGGCTAGCGAGGTCAAAGTAGAGCAGTGGCTCTAACCTGTGGCAATTTTGCCCTGGGGGACATTCGGCAAGATGTAGAGACATTTCTGATAGTCACCATGGGTGTGAGGGGCAGGCTCCTGGCGTCTACTGGGTAGAGACCAGGGATGATGCCAAACAGCTCACAGTGACCAGAGCAGCTCCCACAACCAAGAGCCGTCCAACCCCAGATGCCAGTAGGACTGCAGTCGAGAAGTCCTGGGATGCTGTCTCCCGCCTCCTCTTCAATGCTTTGGTGAGTGCAGCCTCAGGTGGCGTTAGCTTTGTAGGGCATTGATTTGGAATAAAAGCCTAGCTTCACCTAAAAACCTTTTGGTGTTTTTTTCTCCCCTAGACTAGGTCTACAAAACAGCTTCTCCACCCCAAAGCTGAGCAAACCAGGGGAGGAGAGAGTCTTGCTCAAGGTCCAACACACTCTCACAAAGTGCCTGTCCCCTCCGCTCTATCTTGGGTCCGAATTCCGGGAGGAACGCACCTAGCCAATGAGCATGCAGCACTTACAGCACATGTGGAGTATACCCTCGTTTGGATACTGTTTTAAGCCTCCTGACGAGCTAGGCAGTGGCTATTACTGTCCTCATGTCCATTTTACAGATGAGGAAACTGAGGCCCCTGGGTCATCGAGTGCTTGCCCAGATCACAGGACTCGGTTTTCAAGCCCAGGACACTCAAGCTCAAGCTGTGCATTCCACCCACCCCGGCCTCTGCATGATGAACTCTCCACCCACCACCAGCGTGAGCTTGTAAAAACGCAAATGGGGTCCTGTGCGTGTTGCCTCTCCCCTGCGTGACATCCTGCAGGGGCTACCTGGGGGCTTTAATAAAGCTCCTGTTGTCCCGCCCACCTGGGCTCCTACCCTGACCTCCTGTGCTGGCTTTTGGGGCCCCCTGGCCCTCTACTCGCGTCTCATCCCTGGTGCTCAGACACCAGCCCCTTGCCTGCTGGGGGTCTTTGTACTTGCTGGTCCCCGAGCCCCTGCTCTTCACAAGCATGGTTATACGTCAGGACACCTCCTCAGGGAAGCCTTCCCGGATTCCTTCCCTTCCCTGCAGACCTCCCACCTCCGTCCTCTCCCCTTATTAGCCTCCGTCACTGTGCCCTGTGGATGTCCCTGGTCTCAGGCTTACAATCTGTCACCATTTTGTTTGTTGCTGAACTTCCCTGCTTGTGACTGTGACCTCAGGGAGGGGAGTGCGCTTGCTCAGTGCTGTGTTCAACCCCCAGCATCCAGCACGGTGCTTGCCCCATAGCAGGTCAGTTACAAATGAGAGAGAAGGAGGAGGAGGAGGAGGAGGAGGAAGAGGAAGAAGGAGAAGAAGGAGGAGGAGGAGAAGAAGCCACTGCTATTTCTGATTTCCACTTAACAGATGAGAACCTTGAGACTCCGTGAGGTTGAGTAACTCCCCGCAGCGTGCATGTGCGTGTGGCAGGGCTCGAGTGTGGAGCACCCAAACTCCACCCTGGTGCAGCCTGGCCTCCCACAGAACATCCTGTCTCTACCTTACACCCCTAACACGCCGGAAAAGCTAGGGTTTAGGGAGAGATGGGGGCCCGAGCAGGAAGATAAGGAGGAAGGGAGAGCTGAGCAAGGAAACCAGGAAGAGAGGCCGAGTTTGGAGTGTGGAGCAGGGCCTGAAGGAGGGGCTGTGGAGGGGGGAGATTCTTCCCCATCAATTAACACAAGCTTCATAGAAACGGAAAGTGTTCCTGGCAGACTTGCCCTCTTAATACATCATATCTCTAATCCCCAGTGCCCTCTGACCTTACCCATAATCCCTCCTCTTTTGTGCTGCTGCCTAAAACCTTCCTACCCCAGACCAAGTGTTCTGTCCCTGGTGGGGCCGGAGCAGAAGAAAGACAGTGGCAGGGAGAGGGGTGGGGGCCCCCGGCGAGGGAAGAATACATTCTCCCAAGTGTTTGACCAACAAAATCTAGCTACATTCCCCGGCGGGCGCGGCCAAGCCTCCTGAAAGGCAGCGAGCCTCCCTCGGCTCTTTGGAGCCTCCCCGGCCCCCCGCCCCTTCCCTTCTTGCTCCCCTGCCGGCTCCGAGACACAAAGCTGGGCCCTGGATTATCTTAATTTCCATATGGAGAGCTGTGTAAGCCAGTTCAATGCATGGCCAGTCATTTTGTTCACAACTTTGCAGCAAGCAGGAGCAAAAGCCGCTGGGAAATTAGCCATTCATCCTATCTCACCTTGTGTGTGCATGCATAGATCAGTAAATACGGCGGCCCGGGGAAACCGAGGCCCCCTTGTTAATTACCGCACAGGGCCGGCTGCGCAGGGGCCGCTTCCCCTGACATCCGCTGCAGCTCCTGATTGTAAATGGAAAACAAAAAAGTGTATATATGTGGCTATCTGTGTTGTGCATCTGCGTTTAAGCAGCATTGGGCCGAAGCTTATGCACTGGTTTCTTGACACTGGGCGGCTAGGAGGAACCTTAGACCCTTCACACACCTACACCCCAGCCTCCGCTCTGTCTCCACACCCACCTGCCCGCCCTCATCTCCCCCTCCCCTCCCACCGGCCCCAGTCAGTTATATCTCTGGGGGGTGGGGAGGGGACATGCTTAGGACCCTGCCTCCAGGCCTCTCTCTCCAGGGTCCCCGGTCTTCTCTGAGGCCCCCACCAAAGCCCCTCACCCTGGCATTCTCCCAACTGGCACGTGTCCTGGAGGGCTTCTCTGGTCAGCCAGCCCCCCCTGCTGTCTCCAAGGTTCCCTGCACCTGCCTGGGCCCCTCCTGCCTCGGGGGAGCTGCCGGCCTCCCCAGCCCTCGACCCCTAGGCGGCTCCCGCCCCACGTGAGCCCAGGAAACGGGGATGTTGCTTCGGTACCCGTCCCCGCCTCCCTGGGGGCCCTGGCTGTCCCCCACCAAACTCAGGACCAGGAAGATTTGTGGGCCCAGGAAGGGGAGAGAAAGGAGGGCAGAAGGGTGTGGGGGAGAACTGGAGAGGAAAGGGGGGCGGGCTCAAGAAGTCAATACCCCAGCCCCAGCCCCACTGGGGACGCGTCCGGGAGGGTCAGAGAGGCCCCAATGGAGCCGGAGGAGGGACCAAGAGAGCACACGTGTCTCCACAGCAGGCTGACCAGACGTCTCGTGTGCAGCGGACGGAAAACATGGGTGCTGTCCTGTTTAAAACGGGACATCTGGCCAGCCTCCTGCCAGCCTCCTGGGGGTTTGGGGTTGGCCCTTCACAGGAGATGCCATGCTCATGGAGGCGGCGTGGCTTCCCAGGGCTCCAGAGGCTAGAGTGTGGCTGGGGGTGGGCTCCCAAGTCCCCTGCACCCCCCTGAGCACCCAGAGTCAGTCTCAATAAATGTTAACCACTAGAGTCACTGTTCCCACCATGCCTGGCGCCCTGCAGGGGCTTACAATTGAGGGCAATGACCACTCTCATCCTTCTGCTACTATTCTCCTTCGGCAGCATTGACAGAGCCTGCACTATACTTGGTACTTAATAAATGGTAGCTAATATCAGACCATTAATCCAGAAGCCCGGGGAAATGGCTGGCACGGGGTGCCCTACCATGGAGAAATGACCCCTAGTGGGGGCCAGTTTGGCCAGGAGAACTTCCTGGGAGTGGGCACATCTCAGCGGGGCCTTGCGGGATGAGTAGGAGCTGGCGGAGGGAGGCAGGGAAGCTCACTGATGTGTGTGACTAGGAGGCTGGATGGGATGTGGGGAGGCCACAGGGAGGGTAGAAGAAGCTTCCCTGTGGCTGGAGAGGGAAGACCCGGCCCCTGGCCCCCCAGGGGAGCCCCGAGGCAAGGCAGGAGTGCCTCTACTTGGTGCATGGCTGGGCGCCTGGGCTTTGAAGTCAGATGCCCCACAAGCAACTTAGCTCTGAACCTTGGGGGTCCTCGTCTGTCGGACAGGGATGATCACGGGGCTTCTTTGTGAAGGGGCCCCAGCACGGCGGGGATCATAACTTAGATACTGGACAACTACCTCTCAGCCTCCCCCAGAATCACACGTGAGCATTTCCATGCTGACTGAGTCCTGCGGACCTGGAACCTCCCTCTGCAGGCACAGGCCTGTAGTCACCCTGCCTTCAACCCTGAACCCCTGCCGAGGCCCCACCTCTTTCCACTCCCTGCCTGGCGCTCTCACTCCATCCTCCTGGTCCTGGCTGACCTCCCCGGGCTCTGTGAGCTAAGGGGGTCCCAGGTCCTCCTGGGAACCCTTCAGTCTCCTACACTTTGCCTGCATCATAACTGTCCCCCTGCTTGACTGCGAGCAAGCTACGACGGCCAGGGAGCAGGAGTGTGGCACATAGTAGGCGCTCAATTAAAACATGTCCAGATGGGCAACTGATCCCTGGGGAACACTTCAAGGTTTCTGAGCTGCCTCCTGCAGAACCCCCGTGATGAGTTCAGGTTCCTGGTTCTGTTGTCTCCCAAGTTCTGTCCAGCTTAACAAGGCGCTCAGGAGTCCCCTGCCTGACTTAGGCGTCACCTACAGGGGTCCCCATTGAGCCCTGCCCCTGCTCCATCTCTAGGAAGCCTTCCGTGACGCGGCCAGGGGCACGTGCGTGAGTTCTCCTGCGATCTGCCGTCACCCCTGAGGGGGGTCTTGCCACATGGGGGTACTGATGCCTCACCCTCTCATCCGGGGCCTCCACCACTGACCTCCCTCCCAAGCCCGTGAATTCAGGACAGGAGAGAGCGCTCACAGGCCAGGCGGTTCTGGGTCTGTTCATTTCTGGAGCACCGTCCTGGGTGCCCTATTACGGATTCTGGGACCCACCAGTCACCTGACCGCTTGCTACCTGGGTGCTGTCCTCTGTAAAACGAGGACGGTGGCCCATACCTCTGAGGATTGCTGAGGCAGTAACTGAGCTGACCTGCTTCAGAGAGCAGGGCTCCCAACAAAGCTGGCCGCTTAGTGAAGCCGTCTTCCTGTTGCTCTTACTGCCCTGTGAGCATATAGTAGATGCTCAATTAATACCTAAAGACTGCACAGGGGAGCATGTTATTGTGACAACTGGATGGTCTCAGGCAAGGTTCTGAGCCTGAACTTCTGCATCAATATAATGGGAACCATAACTGTCCCTCCCTTGCTCGGGCTGGTTGTTAGTGGAAATGAAACACGGGGCCTGAGTGGGACCGGAATGACTAGAAATATCTAAGACATATGTGATGCTTCTTCAATGCCAGGCCCTTCCGTTACACCTGCACTCTCACAATGGGGGAATAGTCATTATCACAGATGAGGAAATGATGGCACAGAGAGGCGGAGCTCCTTGACCAAAGTCACACAGCTTGAGCAGCAGAACTGGGAGGCAACCCAGGCACCCACTACACCCTTCCCCACCGTGATCAGGATTTCTTCCTGTTCTCCCCACATTGTCCCATCAGACCACCAACTCCACGGCAGAATAACAGGGGGAGGCTGGTGCCCATCTCTGAATAAGTGCATATCCCCGTCCTGCAAAAGCAGGTTCTAGAGAACTGTGTGTAAGACCACAGGATCTGGCGCAGACAGACGTGGGTTCGCATCCCCGCCATGCCTCTACTGTGCTGTGTGACCTTGCACAAATGACTTCCCCTCTCTGAGCCTCAGCTTCACATTTGTGAAGTGGGGTAGAAGAAGCCACCCTCCCTGCTAGGTGGAGCGTAGATTAGATGAGCGAGGGCCACAGGGCTCTTAGGTCCCAAGAGCCAGCAGCCCATGATGCCCTGGTGGCTGGAGGGAGAGGCCAGGGCTCTCCTCCCGGGGCCTGGTGCTGCACGGAGGGCAGGGTGGAGATGCCAGGAGTGGCCGGCGGGCTTTCCGGCTGCCGCCCGTGTGGTGTCAGGCGGCGGGTGATGGATCGGCTCGGACACACTCCACAATAGCTCTCAGACACTCTATTACGCAGGGATTGTCTGCCCGGCGGCCCCGCTCGGGCCTCGCTGCCACAGATAATGGCCCAGAACAAAGATGGCAGCTGCTTTGTAGGGGAACAGATTTGTGGCAAGTTGAGATAAAATAAAGAGGAAGGAGAAAGGGGCGAGGAGCCGGTGGCGGGGCGTGCGGAGGACATAAAAGGAAGAGAGAGGGAGCGACCGGGAGAGACCCGAGGAACGGAAGCCAAGACATGCGGAGAGGAGGGCGGTGGGGCTCGGGCTGTGAAAAGAAAGCCGAGGCCTGGCTTTGTCCAGCAGTAATGACGGTAATGACGGGGGTTGTGATAGCGAGGACACTGCCGTGAGCTCTGGGTGCTGTCTGTGGGAAGGGCCCCGTCCCTCAGGGACGGCGGGCCTCTCTCTGCTCACTCACGCCGGCTCTGGTGTGCCTGGGGCCGCTGGCAGTGGTGGGGGTGTGGACCCTGAGGTGCCACCCCTGGGAAGCTGCCCCGGACTTATTCTAGGGCAGGGTGGGGAAGGTAAGGGGGCACAAGTCCAGCTGGGGTAGCTCTTTCGCAGGACCCCACCCCCACCCCCAGTGACTTCCACTGACATCTCATTGGCCCGTGCAGCTGCAGAGAAAGCCAGGAAGTGCATCCTGTCCTCACCAGGCACCTGAGCAAGGAAGGTGGGGAGATGGATGCTGGAGGTCATGAGCGGTCTCCACCACAGGTGTGCCACGGTGCACACTTACGGAGTGTTCACGGTGCACCTGGATCCACGGTAGCCTATGGAATGCCTCACTTAGCCAAGAGGCGGTGTGAGCCCCCATTATGCAGACGGGGCAGCTGAGGCTCAGAGAGATGAAGTAACCATGCAAGGCTGCACAGCTGGGGCAGTGCTCGAACCCAGGACCTCCCCAAGTCAAAGTCCGTTCTCGTGAACGAAGCCCAGCCCAGAGGACGGCAGGGCTTCTCTCCCGCACTGAGCAGCTCACGTGAGGCTATCTTAATCTTCAGAGCCCGTGTGGGCAGGACAAGAAAACAGATGCTGTGAGTTAAAGAGCGAAAAGGAGCTCGGAGGAGGCAGGCACTGTGACGATGGGGATAACAGTGACAGTACTATCCACCGACCGTTTTCACTTTTCAAGCCACTTCCTGGCTGGTTATCTCAGGTGATATTTGCAGCTGCCTGTGAGTAAGTAGGGGGCAGCTATGAGCAGCCAGCCCCCTTGAACAGGGGGGAACCCGAACCCCGATGCCCCAAAGCTGAACGAACAAGTCAAGGCTGGACCTGAAGGTTTTACCATCGTACTGCGCTCTCTTCCTCCTCCTTCGAGGCCTGGCAGGATGCCCCTTCCTCCAGGAAGCCCTCCCAGCTCCCTCTGCTTCCTCCTGGGCTTGTCCCAACCTGGCTGGTAGAGAGTATGTCTCATCCCCTGATGTGTCGCCCGCACCCCTCCAGCCTGCACAGCCCTGGGTTTGCAGGGGCTGCACTAAAGCCCCTGCACTGTTGTGCCCAAGGGACATGAACCTCATTTGCAGGGCAAACCACTTTCCCGCTCCCAGCCTCAGGTGCCTCCTCTGTCACCTGGGGGGTGGGTCACAATCGTTTCTTCCTCGATGGTGGGGACCAGAAGAGGGGATGAGCCCTGTGGGACGCAAAGAGCTAGCCCCTGGTAACTGCTCAATAAACACCTCTGCAGCTACGTGGGGGACAAACCTGACCCCGCCTCTCAGGGTAGCTGTGTGACTAAACGATTGAGGCCCCCGAGTCACGTGCTCACAGAGCAGCAGCCAAACACAGCATTCCTGGCCGTTTTGCTTCCTCGTACATCATATCTCGAATCCAGATGCCTTCTGACCTTACCCAGAATCCCTGCTGCTGCCCAGAACCTTCTGACCCCAGACCAAATGCTATGTTCCTGGTGGGGTCTGAGTAGGAGAAACAGGGGGGTGGGGAGAGGAAAGAATACTTTCTCCCACATGTGTGACCAACAAAATCCAGGTGACTTCTCCAGCCTGTGTGGTCAACTGTTCTCCCGAAAGGCGGAGCTGCAAAGCTGGCCTGCTCAGGGACGTGGGTCTGTGTGCGAGAGCCACCGTGGACCGCCACCTCTAGATTCACGTTGCCTTCCGCTAACCCGTGTGCCAGTCAGCCTGGCCCTTAAGTGCTGAAACAAATTTTACTAAATTGCGACATTTTTAACCACGTAAGGGCAGGCAGTGGCTGTCTAATCGCCTACTGTGCGCAGGGCCCAGAGCCGAAAGCAGTGGCCACCGCATGTGTCCTTCAGAAACGTCCAGATACCCGCCTTTTAAAAACTAAAAGGAAGCGGGTGAAACGAATCTCAGTAATAGGTGTGATTTAACCCACCGCACCCCAATGAGGTACATTTCATTCTGTAACCGATATAGACATAGCTCATGGGATGGTAAGGGGGAAAAAACAAAGGAATGCAAACGAAGTCTTCAAAATCCAGCATGGATTTTGCATTTATGATGCACCTCAATTCAGGATCCCCACGTATCAGAGGCTCCGCGGCCACACGCGGCGAATGGCTACCATGTGGGGAACATGCAGGTCCTGACGGGAATGCTGTCTGCACCAGACCAGAAAGCAGGTCGTTTTGGCTTTAATTTAATTTAATTTTTTTAAAAAGAGAGCAAGCTCTCCATTATGTAACCGATCTGTGTATACAGATCTCTCTGTCTTCATCTCTATATACTTTTTGAGCTGTTGAACCAGAACATTCTTTGAACTGACCCTGACTTGTTAGGCGATTTTCTTTGTCCAGGGGTATCAGGCGGCTGGGCCACAGTCACGAGAAACTGGGGTGTGCCTGTCACCCCAGAGCCAGAGCACAAGGCCTGCCTCTTCTCTGGAGGGAGAAAAAAAAAAAAAGAGATATATAACGCCGAATACTGTGAAATTTGCCGCTGTGAGAACAGCTAATTTTTCACACCCAGAAGAACTGGCTGGGTTTGTTAAAGCCCAAGATAATCAAATAATCATTATAACTCATCTTCACCCCTCCTGCCTTTCGCTCTTTGTACCATTAATGTCCCAGCGGGGAGCGGCTCGGGTGAGTTCAGCCCCAGCCTATTTAGATAACCTTCGGGTGGGTCTTCTGAGAGCAAAACCGCCCTCCTGGAGTATCTTACAACAAATGAACCAATCCCCTCTAATCTTCTTATCGTTGTCGCCTCTGCTCCCGGCCTGGTTATCTCACGGGCTTGCAACGGAGAGATTTACACATAAATGTTTATGTTTTATAGAAATGTACATAAGTGTATGTATCTGCATGAAGTAATGAAAAGGAGACGAGCAGGGAGTTGAACGCTTTTCTCTGTCTCCCCAGTGAGGCCGCCCAGCTGCAGCTGCCTGGGCCCTGGGCCTGGCCGGGAGGCCTGGGGCAGGTTCTACCTGCTGGGCTTGGTCTTCTCCCTCCTCCTGGGGGGGCCGGGTCAGTGGGGGGCCGGGTCAGTGGGGGGCGGGGGTGCCACACCCAAGTATCCGCTCCCCTGGAGGCCCGTCTCTAGCTGCCTGGAGGTTCCCGGGTTCCGGTTCGTCTTCCTCTCCCTTGGTTTTCCCCTCCTCCCTGCAGTCTGTTCTGTGTCTCTTTTCCGAGTGGGTTCTAAGCTCTCTGTGGCTCTCTTCCTTCCAACTTCTCTCTTTCTCTCCCTCTTAGTCCAGTTTCTCTCTCTCCTCTCTCTGCATCTCTCCCTCTCTCTGTCTCTCCTGTGCTTTCCCCCGGGTCTCTTGCAGCCTCTCTCTCTTCCTGCTTCGGTCTCAGGTCTGTCTTTCTCTCTGCCTTTATCTTAGTCCCTCTTTCAATGTCTTTCTTTCCCTCCCACCCTCTCTGCCAGCCTTTCCCCCTGTATTTCTCCCTCTCCAGACCCCCTCTGCGATCTCTCCCCTTTCCCCTTTCTCCTCTTCCACCATCAGGGCCCCCTTGGACCCCCCTCCACACCCCTGCTCCTACACCTGCCCCAGTGTCTCCTCACACGTTCTCTCCCTCACCCCCCTTCTCTCACCGGCCCCCATCAGTCTCACCTCCATGCCCCCCTCAGCCTTAATTTCTGATTAATATGTTCTCAGCCAAGAAATGAAGAGGGGGCGAGAGAGGAAGAGAGAGAGAAAGAGAAAGAGAGAGGGGAATCTTCTAAATAAATCATTTCGTCATGTGAAGAACTAATCTGCAAATGACGGTGGCTATTTATCGAGTTTTTAGCAGTGCATGTTAAACAGTGATAGGGAGGCCACATTTGCAAAACCCCACTGGAGCGCTGGGGAGAGATTTTTAACTTCATTGCCCAGAAAGAAAAATGGTTGGGACAGAGATAAGACTTTGGTGAAGCTCTGGCCCTCAACAGTCCTGGGAGCAATTAAGCAGGCAGGACCCCGTCCTCCACCCCCAGCCGAACCAGAACCGCTGATCCATTTTATAGCCAAGGCCCTTGGACAGTGGGACCTCCGGCAGGAAACTTCATCGCCCGCTGACTCAGTTTCCCCACCCAATTCCTCCAACCGGATTGCTTGACACCTCAAGGGAAAACATGACAAGCTCTGACCCATGAAGAGGGACTTTCAAAATCAAAATGGATACTTGTAATCAAAGTAAAATTGCAGAATTCCTTCCAAATTATATTTTTTTCTTCACAGAAAATTGTCTGACATGTGGGCTGTGGGTACATTTTCACGTTTGGGATATGCCAGGGAGGGGGCTTCCTGTTGTGAGCGGGCAGAGAGCCCCTGGGGTTCTTAAAATAGCCCTGCTGCTAATAATAATACAAAGAGTGATCAGCAGATCTGCTTCCCTCTTTTGTGAGCATGTGTCATGTGTCAGGGATGGATCTGTGCTTTTCACGTGCTATTTTACGTGATTTGAGCTTATTTCCTTCTCACTCCACCTGTCCCCCAAGAGATTAGGTTGAGTTTTTCGTGTCTCCTGGGGCAGGTGAGGACTAAGATCTGGAATGTGCAAGGGGAGAGATTGCACCTCAGAAGGACGGCACCTGAGGGCCCGGTGCTGGGCTTGAGAATTCTCAGCTGAGCAGGACCCAGGCTTGAAGCTTGGAACCCTCAGGTGGGACCAGTGAGAACACAGATAACGCTGCCCCCAGTGGACCGGCATGCTTTGCAATGTGGGGAGCCCCCATCCACCGGAGGCAGTCAGGCTCAGCCGTCCTGAACAGAAGTCCATCATTGAGCGCGAAGGTGAATTCGATTCTGGTCAGGCGGAGCAGGATTTGAATCCTGGCTCGGCCACTTGCTTAGGGAAGAAACGGAAGCGTGCTCAGTCAGTCTCCTGGGCTGCAAAGTGGGTGTATGAACACCTCACAGGGTCGGCAGATGTGAGTGCTAGAGGTAGTTTATGCAAAAGGCCCTGGCAGATAGTAGTTGCTCAATTAAAAACTATTTCTGGGTCTTTAGCTTGCTGGTCTCCACAGGGCTAGTGGAGGGGACCGTGACTGTGACTGACACACAGGGAGGCAGCTGACTTGGGTCTCTAACCAGCTTCTGGTTTCCACTTGCCCTGTGATTATGCACTTGCAGAGCCTCACTTTCCTCACCTGTAAATGGGGTGATTGGGGGTGGAAGTAGAGATAGTACTCACATGATGGGAGGATCATTGACAGGAATAATGTTAACAGATGCCACCAATGGTGCTCGGATCAGGGATTGCTGATGGAGGCTAAGGGTGTCTCCCTGGGCTTGGTTCCCAGCACTGTGGCTTACTAGCTGTGTGACCTTGGACATGTCACTTCCCCTCTCTGTGCCTCTACACCTCCTCTGTGAAATGCACCTGCCTCATTGGGCTGTCCTGTGTGTTTGAGTCTGGGCTCTTCAGCTAGAGTTTCTGCTCTGGGAGGGCAAGGCCAAGGTCTTGGGCTTCTCTGTATCTCACAGGGCTCAGGGCCTGCACACAGAGTGTTTGTTGATTGACTGTTTTACACATACGCAAACAGTAACAACTGGAAGCCATAGCAGATTCTGTCCGTTGCTGTCTATATCACGTGGCCCACCCTGGCCAGTCCCAAGGACAGTGCTCCGACATGCTGGTGGCATCCCACTTCCAACACCTGCCTCTCTCTGCCTGGGGGTTTCCTACGGCCACAGGTATGAGCTCAGTCCCCACATGGGGCAGGTCAGAAGTGCCATGAAGTCAGTGTTCCCAGGAGCCACCCTCCATCAATGACTGATCATAGGGAGACAAATGTCCTGGCTTCCTTGCCCCTTGGAGGCCCGTTCTGCACAGTCCCCCAGACGCCCCCCGTGGGAGTTACCTGCCATTAACGTGTCCTGCATCCTCTCTCTGCCTTGCTAGCTCCCTCCCTCGTCCCTTCAGCTTCTTGGGGTCCCCTCCCAAAGAAGCTGCTTGCTCCCAATCCTCATCTCCCGCTCTCCTTAGGGGGAACGCAGCCCTGACAGGCCTGTACGTTTGCTCTCACAGAGGTTCCTGATCCCACCCATTAACCACAACAAACTAACAGCTTCCCCACCTTTTTATAGTCACAGCTCTGATGGGCACTGTGAAGAGATGGAGGGGTGCCCAGAACTTCTGACAAGGAGGCTTGCCCTAGTGCAGGTGGGGGTGACGTTGGCTAGAGAGCAGAAGAAAGAGGGGTGGGGTGAAGAGCACCCCAGTCAGGAGGGACAGTCTGTGAGCAGGTCCTACCGGGGGAGGTGCGTGGTACGAATTTGCTAGGAAGGGATGGGGAGAGGTGCCTGTCCAACTTCCTGCGGGACCTCCGGGAACTCATATCATATCTGTCAGCCTCCGTTTCCCCATCGGTCAGGTGGTCCAAAAGCCACTTCCTGCTCCTTCCCGTCGCTGCCACAGAACTGGATGTGGGAACTTTGAGGTTCGAATGGTAAAGGTGACCTAGGAAAGAACTCAGCAGTAATCATCACCCTTCCAAAGGCGCTGGTGGAGCACCTACCCTTGAAGCACCATGAAGGCCCTGTTTTGTTTACTGCCCTTTCTCCCGGCCTTTGCCCTCAGGCAGTGCCACGCTAGTGGAAGAGAATGTCAAAGAGACAGATGCACAGCTAGCTACCTGCGCCGGGACGACTTTTCAGAGACATGAGTCAGAGTAAGCGGACTGTGTGGGAGAGGAGACACATTTGAGATAAGGCCTCTGGAAGCCGAGACTCGAAGCACGTGCCCTCTATGGGGGGAAGAGCCAGCCAGGCAGCGTACACAGCAGGTGCAAAGGCCCTGGGGTAGAGCGACTTGGCGGTTCAGCAAGGAGGCTGGTGTAGCCGTGACACTGTGTAAAGTAAGGCCGGGCGGGGGTCAAAAGAGTGGAGCTCAGAGAGGCTGTGGGGGTTCAGAGCCCACAGGGCAATGCGGACCTAAAGTGAGGGGTTTGGCTTTTAATCTGAGTGAACCAGGAACTGGGCTTGAAACTGAGGTGGAGACATCATCTGATTTACATTTAAGGACTGGCCAGCCCATCACGTTGGACCCTGCTTCTCACACACGTCGCTGCCCAATCCCCAGGCCTCGCGCTGGCCTGGGAGTGATGGGCTGCAAATGAGTGGGCAGGCAAGCGCCTCTAATTTCCACAAGCGCCGTGGGTAAAGGCTGTGGCAATGTGCAATTAAGCTCTGAGCTTTAACAACACGGTAATAAGGGATACGGGCCGAGGAGGCAGCCTGGCAATTTAAATGATATCCAGCTCAAATATGGAGTGTCTAAATGTTCTCTTGCAGAGATTTATATCAGCACAGACCTGCCTCATTCATTTATTTAGTTAACTAGGTTCTTGGCAGGGCCTCCTCACAGCTCTCAGGTGGAACATGGAGGCCTGGGTGGCCCTTGGGGACGTCCCACGTGGGGCTGGCCAGGAGAGAGCAGTGACCACGGGACCTCCGGCCTGTGCCGAAAGGCTACTGCATGCCTTGCTTTGGAGACTCTGTGGTGAGGAGTAGCAGTGCTGCTGTCTGAGTCTGTGTGATGAGCCTCCTTGTGGAGGTGAGGAAACTGAGGCAGGGGGAGGGGAAAAGAGGTGTTCAAGGCCATGCAGCTAGGGAATGGGATTGAATGCAGGTCTCTGTGTCCCAAAGCCAGGACTCTGCCCGTGACCTAACACGTACTATCTGTTCCCGCCTAGCGGTTGTACGGCCATCAGAGTTCATCAGAGGGTCCTATTCCCAGAGTCATCGCCTCATTCAGAGCCTCCAACCTGGGTGGGACTTCCAGTCCTAGAGGCCAGGGAATCACATTAGATGCCCCTCGGGGCTAGTAGGGTGAGGGAAAGGAAACAGGCAGACCCGGCGGCCTGGCTCTCTTGTTTTTCACACGTTGGAGACATAGGGATGAGAAATATGCCACTTTCATCTTTGCAAAAGAAAAGCAGTAGCCAACGTGCAATGGCGAGTGGACTAACACGTCCCCTCAGGGTTGGAGAGGCAATAGGGTGTGGTGGAGACTGTGGCATCCTGGTGGGCCTGTGGGAGCAGCTGCAACTCAGCTCGGGCCAATTGCTTCCCCCTGAAATATGGACCCTCTGTTGCCAGAACATCAAGTCTTTGAAAGAGGCTGGTATCTTTCATCAGAACTCCCTCTTCTAAACCATGAAGTCAATTTATTCGAAGGTGCTGCAAACAAAAATATGTTCCCCTGTCTCCAGCATTTCGTTCAGCCTGGGGCCTGCATCTCACCGATGGGGTGGCTGAGGACCAGAGAGGGGATGTGATGCTCCCAAGGTCACACAGGATGTGAGAAGTGGAGCTTACGAGTGGAACCCACAGACCCTTGCCCATTGTGAACCACTTCTCACAGAAGCCTTGCCTTCCCTCTCTCACGTCCCTGGTCCGCACCCATCCTCCTGGGTCCAGCTTACATCCCCGCTCGGCCAGGAGACCCCCTGACCCCCACAGCCTGCACCCCAAGTTCCCATACCAGTGCTCCCCAATCTTATTTGTCTGGGTGTGTCCTTCATTTTTGTTCTGTCCAAACATTACCTGTACTATTCTTTACCAAAAACCTTCTTTAAGCGAATTCCTTAAACCCTCCCCCCGCCACAAAAAAACCCCAAACATTATTTTAAAAGAAAACTTCGGAACCCTCCCATGCGTGGAATGTCCCTTTGCCACAAACAGAAGGTACCAGATCAGATGCAGTGAAAACAAACCAATGTCATTACACGCTAACAGGAGGCAGTTTGGCAAAGACTCCACCTGGGACCTGCTGTCTCTTTGTTGAAAAGGACCCGCTAAGCAAACATATACCTACCCCTTGACCAGCAATTCCACACCTAGATGCATCCAGCCGAAATAAGGTCACTAAATGACAGGCGCACGAATTTTCAGGGAAGCGTTAGTCACAGCAGCACCAAACTGGGAACTGGACAAGCGTTCAGCAATAGGACAATGGGTGTGGTCAGTCAGTGGAATACCACACAGCGATGAAAAAGAATGAAGTGCAAGTGCACCACAGCATGATGAAGTTCATGGACATAGCGCTGAATAGAAGAAGCAGACTCAAGAGGCGACATACTGAGTCATCGACCGATGACTGGGTGGTCCGTCCTTATAATGGAATATTACTCAGCCGTAAAAAGGAATGAAATTCTGATGCATGCTTCAACATCAATGGACCTTGAAAACATGATGTGAAGGGGAGGAAGCCAGACACAAAAGGTCACATATTGTGTGATTCCATGCACATGTAATGTCCAGAAAAGGCAAACCCAGAGAGACAGAAAGCAAATTAGTGGTTGGCAGGGGCTGGGGAAATGAGGGAGGGTGAGGGGTGATGGCTAAAGGACTTGGGTTTTTTTTAAGGTGATAAAATATTCTAACACTGATTGTGGTGATGGTTTTACAACATTGGGAATATAGTAAAATCCATTGAATTGTGTATTTTCGATGGGTGAATGGTGCGGTGTGTGAATTATATTTCAAGAGAACGGTTTTGTTATTTTAAAAAACTGGATACATACCATATGATTCCATTTGCCTGAAGTTCAAGAAGAGGCAAAACTTAATCTTTGGGGAACAGAAGTCAGGACAGGGGTACACTTGGTGAGGTTATTGATTGGGAGGGCACTTGTAGAGTCTCCTGGGGGCTGGTAATATGCTGGAACTTGGTCTGGGAGGTGGTGCCCCTGGCCAGCCGTGTGGCCTTGGACTAGTCACTCACATTCCTGAGCCTTAGTCGCTCCTCTGTCAAGTGGAGATGACAGTGGCCTTGTGTGAGGCTTAAACAGGTAACACCTTAAAGCTGCAGTTCTTAAACTTCAACCTGGGCATGAATCGCCTGGATTTTTTTCTTTTTTTTAATGCAGCTTCTGATTGAACAGACCTAGTGTGGGCCCGAGGGTATTCATTTCAAACCAGCTCGCAGGTGACACTGGGGCCACAAGGCTGTGGACAGCACTTTGAGTAGCCAGGCGTTAAAGTGCCTCATACATCGCAAGTCCTCCATAAATGCCAGTGACTGGCAGCAGACAAAGACCGGGCATCTCTACAAGCCTGAAGTCCTTGTCTTTCTAGCCTCTTCTCTCCCCCAGGGCCCCTCAGCCTGGGCCCGCCCCCACTCCAAGCTTCCAGGGCCCGTCTCACGGCTCCAGCCGTGGGGGCAGGTTCCTCCTGCCCAGCGAGGCTGTGGCTGGGATTTTAGGAACAGCTGCCAGTAGCTGAGGCTGAATGACTGCCTGGAGAGTCGTTAGGAGATAATTAATATTTGCAGCGCAGAGCAGCGACTGCGAAGCGGCTCCCGCCCACAGAGCTGGGGCCTCCGGCCCTTCTCAGGCCCAGGACCTCAGACCCTCAGGCAGCGGCATTTGGGGGCACAGGATGCAGGGGCTGGGACGTGGCCCGTGGGATCTATGTTGGAGGTGGGGGGGTTCTCCCGCCACCCAGCTGTTGGAATTGGTGACTTGCAGAGGCTGCCAGGCTGGACACACCGTCAAGACTGGTCTGAGGGCACCAGGGCCAGGGCTCAAGGTGGCTCCAGTCCCTCCTTGCACCTGAGGCCAGCTGGCCTTTGGCGGTTGCCATGGTGATGGCTTGTCCCCAGCAGTTGGGCAAGGACGATGCAGCAGCAGCAGCAGCGGCAGCTGTGTGTGAGTGTGTGTGAGGAAGACAGCCCGTATTGGCTCCCCTCCGGCTTTCCATCTGTGAGGGGCAGACATCCCAGCCTCCCCAAGTCACTCCCCTAGTCGCTCATCTTGGAGACACACGGCAGGAAGCTGCGGTCTGCCACAGGGCATTTGGTTGGCGTTGCGACTCCACCAGAGCCCGGCTGCTCTCCCGGTTCAGGGGCCTTGCGCCCCCTCCCCTCCGGCAGACCATCGGACTTCCTGGAGCCTCAGTTTCCAGGTCTGTAAAATGGGGTTCATCAGGCTCAGAGGCTTGCGGTTAGGGTTAAATGAGATATTGTAATCAAAACACTTCGTTTTCCCTGGGAGCAGGGCCTTGTCACTCCCAGGCAGTGGATCCCAGAGGTTTGAAAAAAAAAGGGACTTCTTCTATGTCATCAGGGGTCCCCAACCCCTGGGCTACGGACCAGTGCTGGCCCATGGCCTGTTAAGAGCTTGGCCACACGGCAGGAGGTGAGTGGTGGTCATGGGGGGGGGTGAAGAAAGCTTCATGTGTATTTACAGCCGCTCCTCATCACTCCCATCACCGCCTGAGCTCCGCCTCCTGTCAGATCAGCGGGGCCCTCAGATTCTCACAGGAGTGAGAACCCTACTGTGAACTGCGCGTGTGCACTCCTCCCCTGCCTCCACCATGGAAAAATTGTCCTCCGTGAGACCAGTCCCTGGTGTTCTATGGTGTGTCCGTCATTATTAAGTGCCTACTGGATACCAGCACCAGCAACATACATTCCTTCATGCACGGGTTCCTTCCTGAACACCATGTGTCTCAGCTCGTTTAATTCTCACTCTCTTCCTGCAGCGTCGCCCTTATCATTTCCACTGTCCAGATGAGGAAACTGAGGCTCAGAAGGTCAAGCCAGACACATCCCCAAGGTCATACGATGAGGACATTGAGGAACTGGGGTTCAAACTCCCAAAGCCAGTTTTCCCTCTCCAGTCCAGTTCTCACTGGCTGTTCTCTAGGCAGACCTGCATTCAAATCCTGGCTCCACCATGTCCTTGCCGGGTGATTTTGGCCAAATTAGCGTTCCGTGGACTGGGGACAATAGCAGAACCTGCTTTAGAGCCACCGCGTGGATTGAGTAGATGTGTGTTATGTGTGAGCTGGGTAGTGCTTGTCCTCACTGTTACTCCTCCACCTGTGGGCGCTTGGACCCCATACTGCCCACGTTCCAGCATGCCCCTGCTCCTGCCCGTCGGGCACTGTGGATGGCTCCTGGGGTGGTGAGATGGGCCTGTGTGGGGGAGCCCATGGCCGCAGGGCTGCCATCTCTGGATTCTCTCAGCCAGCTCTTGAGTCGTCTGCCAGTTCCTGCCAGGCAGCATGAGGCTGGGCGTGTGAGCATGCCCAGGGAGGCTGCCGTCTGTCACTAGACAAACACACACACACAACACCCACGCTCGCTTGGAAATGGAGTGAGGTATTAAATACAAGCAAATTGTGGAGGCCGAGTTCCTCACGCTCCCCGGACCTGCTGGCCACGCTGTGAGTAGCCGCCACTCCAGGGGCAGCTCACACACGGCCCCAGGCCCGCAGCCTGGGCTGACCAGCACCTCTCAGACAGCAAGTGGAGTTTCGCGTGGGCTGCAGTGTGTGCCTGGCATCTGCCACTGTCCCAGCAATGGCAGCAAGGGACCTGTGAACGTCATCGGGGTGGCACCCCCTATCTGAGCAGCATTCCCGGCCTCCGCCTGCACAACTCTCCAGTGTGGCTGTGACCCCACCACTCCGTGGGGTCCATCATGCACACAGCCTTGGGAGACATGCCTGCTGGGGAGCTAGGCAGGTCTGGGGCCACATCCCAATTCTGCTGCTCAGAAGCTGTGTGACCCTGGACAAGTCACCTCACCTCTCTGAGCCTCCCAACCTCCCTGTTTGTAAAATGGCAAGGGTAATGGTACATACACATTGGGCAATTATGGGGACTGACACTAGGTGTGTAGAGTTCCTAACGTACAGGTGGGCTTGACCAATGACGTGTGCTAGTATGACCTTCGTTATGTGCTACGTGATCTTGCACAAGGGATCCAAACCTCACTTTCCAAATCTGACCAATAATTACATACCTACCCAGGGAAAATGAGGAGCCCATGTTGCTGAGGACGTTTTCATTGTATTCCGTCCCTCTCCTTAGACAAATAACAGACATATTAATGTTATTAATAACAACAACTGAGATTTCAGAGCTCTTAATTGATTTAAGCCCGTGCTATACCAATAGGTAGCCATCATGGCTTTTTAAATTAAAATAAAATGAAATGAAAAATTCGGTTCCCTGCCCCACAGCCACATTTGAAGTACAACGTGTGGTTGGTGGCTACCATATGGGACACCACAGATATAGAACATTGCTGTCACTGTATAAAGTGACTGGGGACAGTGCTGGCTTAGACAAGCATGTCTCAGACTTAACGTCCACAGGAGCCACCTGGGGATAAATAGGATTAAATGCGAACTCCATCCGGGGTGGAACCCGAGACTGCATTTCTCCCAAGGTCCGAGGACCTAGAGGTGGGCGACCCAGTCCTGTGGCCACTAACACAAGTGGCACTTGAAATGTGTTCTAATGAAGATGTGCATTAAATTTTTCGTTAAAGTTGCCCCACACTGAATTTCAGCGTCCGTGCCCCAAAATGTAAAGTATCTAGTTAGTACTTTCTTTTCTTGATTAGATGTTAGAATAATATCTTACACATGCGTACTCATCATTTCACTTGTTTCTCTTTACTTTTGCTTTTTAATACGACCAGTACAAAGTTTAGAACGACCTGCGTGTCTCACATCTTTCTATGGGACAGCGCTGAGTGCTATTTATAACGCTCTCATTTCCGCTGTACAGTTTCCACCCATACATCTTCACTTTTGCCTTTCCTGTCTTTCCCCCAACCCTGAATTGTTTCCTGGGCATTTTTCATCCCGGAGGAGCCTTCTCCCCCACACAGCCCAGGAAGCCCAGAATGTCACCTATACTTCTTTGAATGTGTCCAGCAACATTGTCCCCTTCTGAAGAAACAATATCTTGACCTTCCCTTTTGGAACTTTCGCTCCCCTTACGCTCAAGTCAAATGGTTAGAATGGGGTTAACCCCTCTCATGGCTAAGATTGGTCATGTGACCCAGGTTTGACCAATCAGAGCATTCAACCCCTCAGATCATTGATTGGTTTAGGGACAACCACATGACCAAAGCCGGGCCAATGAGATACAGTCCCTGAACTCTGAAGGAATTGCCAGGAGAGTCTGTGATTGGACTTGAAGGATGTTAAGACAGGGGTGTCTAACCTTCTGGCTTCCCTGGGCCAAATTGGAAGAATAATTGTTTTCAGCCACATGTAAAATACACTAATACAAACGATGCTGATGAGCCTAAAAAAATATCACACACACACACACAAATCTCATGTTTTAAGAAAGTTTATGTATTTGTGTTGGGCCACATTCAAAGCTGTCCTGGGCCGCATGCAGCCCATGGGCGGCAGGTTAGACACGCTTGATGTAAGAGGTTAGGAACCAGAAAGGGCCGCTGAACCTGTTGACAAGTCTGTCTGAGAAGGAAGGCTACGGGTAGAAGAGAGAGGAGGCGGAAAGTGATGAGCTCTTGACTCTCTGAGCCTCAGATGCACCCCTGTGGGTCACGGAGCTTCATCTGGTTTCTCAGTTATGCAAGTCGCTAACGGCTCCATTAAAAAAAAGTTATTTACAGGAGTTTGTGTTGCGTTTCAGCCACCTGCAACCCAAAGAGCCTCAGAACTAACACATACTTTAAAGGACAAGTCCAAGAGGGCCTGAGGTGTTGGTGTCTTGGCAAGAAAGGCGTGGAACACAGATCAGATCTAAAGTCTTGGAACTGCTCAGAAAATGACCTTCTGTCAATCTTTTCTTTCAATGGGAAACATGGGGGCAATGGCCAGGAGGTAGCTCTGCACAGGGGGAACCCCTGGAACTGGAAAGGGGTGCAGTCTTTAGACAGCCAGCATCTTTTCCCATCCTGCTAACAGCGAGTGCCCACTAGTCTCTCTCGCTGTGAACAGAAACAGGCCAAGGAGAACTGCGTTGAACTGAACTTGGAGTATTATTTTGAGGCATTTTCCAGGGGAGACAGCTGAGGCTGACACCCTCTCAGCCACCATCTCCCAGACACATGGACTCGCCCTTTAGTTTAGATGCTCCCTGACACTTTCTGACACAGGCTAAGCCTTAATCCACGTCAGCAGCTATCACTAATAATATGCACTGATTTGTGGACCTCTCTAGCATTTGTCCATCTCCCCCACAGGAGTACCAGCTCCACACTGGCAGGGGTCGCTGTTTTGTGCATCCCTGTATCCCCAGTGTCTACCTGGCACGGTGCTGGGCACATAGTAGATGTTTCCTCAATACTTATTCAGTGAGAGATTGCATGTCCTTGGTTGGGTCCTGACTGATCACTGGGGTGAGACCCTTTGGCCTGTCCCTTTAAGAACCTGGCTTCCTTTCCCTGCTGTTAGCTCCCAGATAATTAAGTGCCCCACCTCTCTCTGCAGGGTTAATCCTGTTATCAGCTGCCGGACACACATCAGCTGTGTAGTTACCTGTTTATGGTCCATCTCCTTCCAGCCCCAATTAAACTCAAGGACCCACCTGCCTGCCCGATGCGCTGCTTGCTGCGCCCCACAGAGCCCGGCATACAGTAGGCACTCATCCATGTGTGTAGTAATGAAGGAGTTGATATCCCCTTCATTACATACCCATGTGAGGAGGAGGAAGCCCCGATCCCCAGCTATCCCCAAACTGGGAAACTGTGTGCTGACCGGCCATGATCCGCCTGTCCACCCAGCCAGCCAGGACCGGAGGCTTTGTGTAGGAAGCGGGAAGAATGTGAGCAACACGGGCTTTCTCAGGAAGGGTGCGGCCGCGTAGACCTACTGAGGGGCAGGCATCCGCGAAGCGGCCTGTGGTGTGTGCTCCTTCTGCAACCAGACCATCCGTGTTGGGGAGATGAGCCCATGTGGGAGACAGAGCTTTTCTATGCGGACGTGACCTTTAGAACCAGCCGCTGCCAATGGCATCGGGGGCGTGCTTCCGTGTTCGCAGACGTCCTTGGCTCAGCCAGGCCATCTCAGGGGCAGCTGCCCGAGCCGGAAGGAGGACGGGTCTCAGTGTCCCCTGTTACCGCTGGAACGCAGAGTTCCCCTGAAGTGGAGGGTGGAGCTGGCCCCGTCTGGCTCGGGGCTGGGTCACGAGGCCACCTGAGACCTGGCCGGGCAGGATGTGGGCGGTGGAGCTGCTGTCCTCTGCCGCCTCTTCCTGACGACATAGCAGCCTTCTCCACCTTCTGTCCTTGGCCCCCGTCCTCCACCAGCCATCGCTTCTTGTTTCTCTGTTGCCAGGTGGCCTCAGCCCAAAGGGCAGGTTTACACGTCCTCACTAGAGAGGGGCTTTGTGGCCCAAGCTCCCTTCAGCCCCAGACTGCCCACGTGTCTGCCCCTTCCCGGACAGGTGCCCCACTGCAGTGAATGGACTTCCGCCCAGAGCAGCCGAACGTGCGCATGCTTCGGCCACAAGCACTTCAACTCCCTTTTCAAGAAGCCCTGGCACTGTCACGGAGAGTCGGAACCAGAAGTTACTGACAGTGGCTATAGGTCTAGGACAGGGCCTGCTGTATAGTGAGCTGTTTGAATACTGGTTGAGTGAAAGATCTGAATGAGTAAACATTTCCAGGGCTGGGAGGTGGGGTTGCTGGAAGGACAGAGTGTGTGACATCCTTTCTGGGCTGAGGCCTCAGGAGGCGCATGGGTCCGGGATCGGCTGGGCACATTGAGATGCGGGATCAGGCGCTCAGATATTCATAACTTCGCCACAGGCTTAGCCTAAGAGGCTGCAACCCCCCAGAGGACAGCCCCGCCCGGGAAGGGAGTCCTGATCACAGCCGAGATTACGTGAGTTTGTTAAACAGCAATGCCTCCCGGCAGATGGTCAGCTGGCTCCCAAGGCCCAGATGTGGGAAGGAAAGCCCCTGCCCACTGGGAGTCCCACAAGCCCCCAACACCAGGGGCAGCAAATCGTACCTTCATGAGCTAATGACGATGACAACAATGACAAAGCATTTATTCTGAAGTTATCCTATCCAGGCACTCTGCAGGCTAGGTGTTGTTTAAGCCTCATAATCACCCTTGCAAGGGATATACCATATTCCCATTTCACAGATGACACACCCAGGCTAACCTGCTGTAGGATGAGAGCCACACGGAACAGAACTGAGTCACCCCAGTCATCCCAGACCAGCTGACAGCCAGTTCATACACGAACAAGACCAGTCTGAGCTGCCTGACCACTACCCACTGCCATTGAGGTTTTTGGGGGGGTTGTTTGTTATGCGGCATTATTATGGCTGTTGATAGCTGATACACATAGGAACGCATCACCTCTTCCGAGAGGAAAACAATACAACCTGAAGTTTAAATTTATAAAGACAAGTTTCTGCTCTATAGGAGACCCTGGAATATAAGAGTTCTCCTGCTCCCCTCCAATGTGTCTTTTTCCATTCTGACTCTGATGTTTTTATTTAAGACATTTAAAAAAAAAGAAACTCACTCAACTATTCCTCTAAACCTCACCTTCTCCAGGAACCCCTTCGTCCATCCAGAGTCTCGGGCTTGGCTGTTGGGCTAATTTTTCTACCATATAATCGTACTGGAGAGAACAGCTGTTGTACGATTGGGGCTGACCTTGGCCAGGCACTGGGCTAAGCACTTGACAAGTCCCATTTCCTCATCCTCACACCTCGTAAGGTAGGTGGGTGTTCAATCGTGAACCCCAAGTTAGGGACGGGAGTCTAGGACCCAGCGAGAAGAGTCAGGCCCCACAGCAAGCCAATTTCAGAACTCAGATTCAACCGCACGCTGCCCAGACATGCTCCTCACACGCACCCTACCGGCTCTCCCATCTCCACACTCCAGGAAGCCAGTCTGCGTGAGCTCTGTGTGCTTGGATGGGCGGAGCCCTGCTCGCGTTGGGTCAGCCTGGATGTGATAGCACATTTTCCTGCCTCATTCTCAGAACAGCCCCAGGAGGCAGGGAAATGGGGGAAACTGAGGGCCACCTTAATAAGTAAACTGACTTGTCTAAGGTCACGTGGCTAGCCGGGCACAAAGGGGGACTGGAACTTGGACTCTCTGCTCTCTGTCCGGCACTGAGCAACCACACGTCCGGCAGTACGAAGCTTCTGCACGCCCGCATTTCCAGCCTCCGTGCCTTTGTCTGGTGCAGCCTTTCTCTGGAGAGGATGGGCTGAAACTGGAGGACAAACCTTCTGGGGCACCTGGGGTGTGTGCTCCTCCTTCCTCCCTCCCTCCCTCCTTCCTTCTTCCTCTCCCTTCCTTTCTTCTTTCCTGCCTTCTTTCCTTCCCCCGTCCCTCCTTTTTGCCTCCTTCCTTCCTTCCCTTCCGCTTCCCTTCCTTCCCAAATTTATTCAACAGTCATGCATGGTGCACCCTCTCTACACCAGACACTCTGACTTATGGAGACATAATGAGAGTGAAACAGACATGGACCTTGGCCCTGACCTCATAAAGCAGCCGGGAAGACGGGAACTTAACTAATTACACAAGTAACTAACTCATGACAGGCTAGTGAAAAGCAAGAAGTGGGTCAGGCCTGAGTCGGAATCTGAGTTTAGCCCTTGAACGAGCTGGGCGGCTCCGGGTTGGTTAGCTGACCTCTCTGTGCCTTCGCTTCCTCACTGGGGGACAGCGAGAGTTAGAACGAGATGTTGACCTAAAGCACTGAGCACAGAACCTGGCACCTGGTAGGCACTCAGGACAGCAGGCATCTTCCTTATTGTTATCGTTGTCCTGTCCGTTGCTGCTGCTGGACCCTGGCTGCCCCTTGACCGCTCCCACCTGCACAGCCCTTCTCTAAACCTCCGATTTCTAATCCATCCTTAATGTGACAGGAGAAAGGAACTTGGAACAGGAACCAGCTCCAGCCACTCCTGCTGTCTGCCCGCCAAGCCTCGCCTTTCAGGGTCCTGCGGAGGCTGCCAAATTCACCCCAGGGACCCTAATGCGATTGTCTCGCTTCTGCAACTCTGCTGGGAAGCCTGGGTGTGGGGCTTCCGGCTGGGCTTCCAGAGGCCCCCAGAGCCAGGGGAGACCCAGGGGGCGCTTAGGCGAGACCAAAGCCTGGGAGGAGCAGAGCTATGAGTCCCGGTGGCGGAAGACATGAATGGAGGACCTACTATGTGCTGGGCAAGATTCTGCCCTTGAAGAGACCCTTCCTCGGTGTTAAGGGGGTCCCATAAATATAGCTGCTAGGATGGCAGGAGCATGGGGTAGGGACTCCCCACACCCGAGTTCAGTCCTGCACTGAGTGCCCTCACCACTGACACACACTAGGTTTGTTTCTCCCCTCTCTAAGTTGGGCGACTCTTCTTATAAGGCAGTGTCGTCTGGCTGGCATTTAAGAGCGGAAGCTCTGGATCCAGACTGCCTGGCTTCCGATCCTTGAATACCTGTGTGATTTTGGACCAGTTGCTTAACCTCTCTGTGCCTCAGGCTCTGAGACTATAAAATGTTAACGGTAACACTACCTGGTTGTGGGGCATACCAGCTGGGTGACCTCTTCGAAACACAGTGTACTCATTTGTGAATCAGGATCAATGAGAACTCCCTAGGATTGTTGCAAGCCTGAGGTGAGATGTTCCATGCCAAGTGCTTGGGACTACAGTTGGCATGGAATAATGGTATTAGCATTGACAAACACCTGCTATTATCTTTTCCTCGTTTTCTTCTCATTTCTCTCCCTCCTGCCTACCTTCCCTCCTTCCCTCCTTCTACAATCATATATATTGGGCTCCTGCCATGACTCAGGTACTTTTCTAGGTATCGCCCACCTCCAGAATTATTTTAAGCATCCAATGTACCAAATGCGAAAGCACTTCGGTGGTATCAGGCTGATCTGTCATGGGAGAGAAGAGGTGATAAATTCACCCTGTGGCGTGTGGCGACTTCTTTTTCAGCTCACTCTCATCTCGGGTCATTAATTTAGAGCTTTGACTAGAATTGCTATCCTTGGTGACTGTAGTGACATTAATTTGATAGTCACCAACCTCAGTGACTTGCATAGCATCATTATCACTATTTTTACTGGCGGCATACAACTATGCGTTATTTCACATTTTGTTTTGAATCATTCATTTTCTTTTAAACTAAAATTTAACCTTAACTCAAATGGTCCTATCCATGAAACTCAAAGTTTCATGGGCTAGCACACATTAAACACCTAATTATTAAGTGAAATTAAACAACAACAACAACTGTTTCCTTTGGAAAAAAAAATACCCCACACTCTTTGGTGCCATTGTAAGCATCACCCTCTCACTATTCAGCCAACCAGAAAATGCTGTGACTCACTGGGTCATATCTATCAAGTGCTATCTCCTTTCCCAAGCCGAGGGCTCGCTGTCAGATGTGCTGTAATAACATTAATTTGATAATGCTAACTTCAGTTCCTTGTGTATCACCACTGTAATCATCATTATTATTCTTGTTTTTTCTTTGTCATAGCCACATTCCAAATACAATGATCAATGCACATTTTGTTTTGGATGGCTCTTTATTTTTAAAAAATTAAATTTAGCTTCACGTAAGCAAGGCTATCTACGAAATCATGCCTTCTGTGGTCTGGCTATAGATGTCTTCCTATAGCACACATTAGCGCGAACACTTAGCTATTAAATAACATGTTTGCCCCTCTGTGTGCTGTAGTCTAACGGTGGGCTGATGGCCCGAGAATTACCCTCTTACGAGGAAACTCTTTGATTTACGGCTCAGTATTTCCTGAGTGTCACCCCTTTTCCCAACTTTTGAGGTCCAAAAAGGCATGGGGAGCTCAGAGCTCTTGTCTGGAGACAACAAACCCCAGAGTGCTGCAGTCCTCTCCAAAGCCCTATTCAGACCCGTCTTTGGCCTCATAAAAAGTACTGGTTCAGCCCCTCTGCTTTCCCATCCATATCTCTCTCCTCCCTGGCACTCAAAGACACCAAAAGAGTTAACATCCATCTCCCACTCTTCTTGACACATTCCCACCCTGGGTTCCTGTGGATAATCACCAGCTTCCCTTGAGCAATGACCTTGCCCCCCACAGAGGGGGCTATCAAGAGACAGATATAAACACCTCAAAGCTCCCAGCCAGTCCCTTAATTGGCACCTTTCTGTTCTGCTCCAAATTAATCAAAGCCAGTCCGATATTAATACTGTAGGGGGAATTAAAATCATGCAACGCATTAAAGATGTAATTTAAAATTAATAACTCATAATTATTTATCATGGCGTATCAGTGGAGCTATGAATTTTCCCTTCTAACCCAGCGCACAGTCTTGCCTTAGCTTTTAATAGCATCTGGACCATTATAGCACCCAGCCTCGGTTCCTGTAGACACCCAACCTAAGAGACGTAATTCACTTAATTTAATTTTGGGGGGCTTAATTGTGGTAAATCACTACTTAAGAAAAGACATCTATTTGAAAGGACAAATTGGGATAATTTAATAAAAGCCAGAGTGAAGAAAGCCAAGGACTTAATGATGTGCTGTGGGTTTTGATCAGGGGGGCCCCCGAATTCTTTGACTCATTTATTGAGAGACGCGAGTTTCCGTTGCCAAGACTTTAGAACCAATGGCACCATTCCAAAGGTTTAACAAGCAATGGAAACTACCCTCATGTCTATCAACATGGGATTGAGCAAATAAACTAGGGTCTCTCCACCTGATGGAATATTATGCAGTCATACAAAAGAATGGGGGTGAATTTCATGTATTGATATGGAAGAATCACCAGAACATATTAAGCTTAAAAAAAGAGTGAGAACAGTGTATAGTGTGATATCATGACAAAAATAAAAAACATATACATAATTATGTATACAGTATAGATTTTCCCTGAAAAGAAATATCAGAAACGGGTACCATTGGTTGCCTTTGGGGACAAGACGGGAAGCTTGGGAACAGAGGAAAGAGGGAGAGGTTTCATTCTTTATACACTTTTGTAGCTTTTGAATTTTATAGCTCATGCAAGTATTACTGATTCAAACATATAAAAAAATTAAATTAGTAGTAGTAGTAGTAGGAAAAATTGACCAACTTAAGTCTTAAACATCTTGCACACTTTTGCTCTCTCTTTTTTTATCTCTTTTTTTAAAAAGATTTATTTTATTGTTTTTGACCGAGACAGAGAGAGACAGAGACAGAGAGAAGGGGGAGGGCCCAGAGCAGCTTCCAGAGCTGCACATCATCAGTTTTTGACATGGTTTTGTTCCACACAGGTGGGTGGGGACCGCGCAGGGCGGGAACTGAACTGGGGACCTCCTGCATGGGAGGCTCACCCCAGTTCCGCATATGGGTCCACATGGGCCGGGGCCAGGATTCAATCCTGTCCCTGGGGCTGCAAAGTGAGCACTTAACCCACTGAGCCATCCCGGCTTCCTCTCTCGCGCTCTTTTCTAATTGTTTCCCAGTGCTTTGTGCACTTTCTACTTGTCATAATTGTTACCAGGGGCCACGTGTCCCCTCTGGACTGGGCTCTCGGCAGACTTCTTCCCTCTTGGTTCTTACATTGGGACGCAGGTCTTACGAACCCCATTGACTTCGGCATTTCATTATGAAAAGGTACCCAAACCAAATACTGCATCGCAATTCATTACTGAGACACTGACGTATTTAGAGGGAAAGGTATAGATATCTGCAGTTTTCCCTGAAGTGCATTAAAAAATGAGATGGGCTGAGAGATGGAAGAGGGGTGAGTGAATGAAGCAGCCGGTAATGACGAGAGGTCATGACCGAATCTAGGTGGTGAATATGTGGATGGTCACTGGAAAATTCTTTCACATTTATGTTTGGAACTTTTCATAATGAAATGCTGGTGTTTATCACAGGCAGGAAGGGGCCACACTACTTAGCAGGTCCCCTGGGGTCTGACACCAGGGTTGGGGATGTAGCTGTGAACAAGACAGACAAATCCCTGCCTTGTGGAACTGAAGCTCTGGGGAGGGGAGGATAAGGAGCAAGATAAGTAAAATATGTTGTGTGTTTGATGGTGGTAAGGACCGAGGAGAAAACACATCAAGGAGAAGATAAGAGGTGCTGGGTGTGGGATGGCCCTACTATGTATCGACATTTGGTGAAGAGCTGGCCCTGGGTTCATCTGGAAGAGTCATGTGTCAGGAGATAGAACCACCAGTGGTAGGAATGTACTTGGAGGAGGAATTGAAGAGTAACAAGGGGACCTGCATTGTTGGAGTGAGTGAGCCAGGAGGGAGTTCATGGGAGACAAGGTCATGCAAAGGCCCTGAGGTGGGATCCAGGGGCAGAGGCAGTCAGTGGCTGGAGTGGAGTGAGGGAGGAGGGGACGGGGCAGGCCAGAGGGGCTGGGGGCAGGTCACGCAGAACCGTGTGGGCCACAGGGAGGACTTTGGGCTATTTGTCTGAGTGAGATGAGAGCCAGGAGAGGGTTCTGAGCAGAGCCAGGATGTGATCTGCCTTCTCAGGTGTAGCAGGCTCCCCTTGGTGGCGGCAGGGGCGGGTAGGGCACTGCAGGGGGCAGGTGGAAGTGCAGGAACAGGATACTGCAGTGGTCCCAGAGTGAGGTGCCCATGGTGTGGAACAAGGAGGTTGCAGTGGAGGGCGGTGGGCAGGATCGGTTCTATTCTGGATGTTTCACTCACACATTCATGCATTCGTTCATTCCATCATCCATCCTGCCAGTAAATAATAATTGAGAACTTCCCCTGCCCAAAAGGAATAGAAGTTTAGTGCGGAGACAGACATCGATCCAATAAGCATCAAATAAACATATCGTTAAGCACGGGGCTACGAGAGAGACCAGCTGGGGACCCTCTCGTTCAAAAGCCTCATCATACCCATGGAGAAACTGAGGCACACAGAGCGGGCAGGACTGGTTCAGGGCCACACAGCAAGTCCCTGGCAGAGCTAGGGAAAGAACTCAGCCCGTTCCTCCTTCCCTAGGCCTGCGGGAGGTGGCTGTCAGCCCCTGTCACCACTTCCCCTTGCCTGGGCCTCCCCGGCTGCAGCTGCTCATGGTTTACGACCCCCGAAGCCCCTCCGATGTGTCTCGTCAGTGAGGCCCTGGGCCACGGGAGACGGGCCCGGCCCTGCTCGGGCCCAGGCAGCGGCAGATCGATCGCGCGTGTGCCGTGCTGATACTCCATCTCATTAGGCCTTCGTTTTCATCTCCCGGCTTCCTGGCAGCCTTCAAATTATCCCATAAAATTTATTTACTATTTCATGAATACATAAGCAGCAGGCAGGCACAAGCTTTTTATATATTTACACTGTATATATTTCACGGGAGACTTATAGCTGTCTCTAAGGCAGAGAAGGGAGAGGGAGAGAGAAGGAGCAGACGGCCCTGGCAGCTGGTGGCAGAGGGAGGGAGGCAGGGGGAGGGGGAGCGCGGATGGGGGTCCCCCGGTGCCCATGGCCACGCCAGGCCACGCTGGGCCAACCTGAGGCTGCCTGAGGGGGGAGGGGGCGTTCCACGCTGGGACACTGACCCTTGGGTACTGGAGGCAGGGCAGAGGTCCTGGGGTCCTGGGGTCTGAGGCTGAGGTTGAGGCTCAGGTCTGTGGTGTGTGAAGGCCCAGCTGTGGAACAGTCTGGTAAGTGGGCACTGAAGGGCCGCAGGGGAATTCTGACCCTGGACGAGGGCTGCGTTCTCATCACGGCCTCAGAGTGAGCCCTGACTGTTGCTGCAGCCTGAGTTCTGACCCTGGCTGTAGACAGAGCCTTGATCCCAGTCACAGACCAAGTCCTGATGACAGCCACAGCCTGAGCCCTGGTCCTGTCACAGCCGGAGCTCTGACCCTGGTCAGCGCCTGAGCCCTGGTCCCATCACAGCCTGAGCCCTGGTCCCATCACAGCCGGAGCTCTGACCCTGGTCACAGCCTGAGCCCTGGTCCCGTCACAGCCTGAGCCCTGGTCCCATCACAGCCGGAGCTCTGACCCTGGTCACAGCCTGAGCCCTGGTCCCATCACAGCCAGAGCTCTGACCCTGGTCACAGCCTGAGCCCTGGTCCCGTCACAGCCTGAGCCCTGGTCCCGTCACGGCCTGAGCCCTGGTCCCGTCACAGCCGGAGACCTGGTCCCATCACAGCCGGAGCCCTGGTCCCGTCACAGCCGGAGCCCTGGTCCCGTCACGGCCTGAGCCCTGGTCCCATCACAGCCGGGGCTCTGACCCTGGTCAGCGCCTGAGCCTTATTCTTGGCCAAAGATTGACTACTGACGCCAATCCCAGACTAAGCTCCAACTCCAGTCAAAGACTGAGTCCTGACACCAGTCACGACTGAGCCCTAACCTTGACCCCATGCTAAACCTCAACTCACTGGTCCCATTTGCTATCACTCATGTATTTATCCATTGAGTCATTCTATCTTCATTGTCACCAATGTCACATCATCATCACTTTGATGGAGCACTCACTATGTACCAGGCCCAGCGCCCCTACTCATTTTAATTTTCACAGTAACTCTCTGAGGCTGATTCTCTTTGGTCAACCATGAGTTCACTGACTGACTAACCATCTGATGCTCTCAGTCCTCCCTCCCTGCCGAGGCAGGACAGCGCAGTGGTTAGGAGGGTGGCCTCCGGACCCAGGCTGGCTGGGTTCAAATTCTAGCGCTGACAACGCAATGGCCGGCTTGGTTTCTGCATCTGTAAAGTGGGAAGAGCAGCCCCTCCCTTTAGGATGAGCCGACCTCCTAGATGCAGCCAGGTGCTCATCTAGCCAGAAAGAGCAGCCCTCGAAGGCTGGCTGTGACTGTCCACTGAGCCCCAGATTTAACCCACGCGTCCCAAGTCCCTGCTCTCTGTGATGAATAAGACATAGGAGAGGAAACAGTAACGGTGGGCACTGGAACGGTCATTCAATGCTTCAATCCTCTACAAAGCCCCAGGAGATGGGCAGCAGTGTTATTGCCATTTTACACATGAGTGAACTAGACCCAGGGAGGTTAAGTGACTTGTCTAAGGACACACAGCTCACAGATGGTGATGTCTAGGTTGGAACCTAAGCAGTCTGGCTGTTGAGCCCGAGTTCCTAACCAGTGGGAATCACTGCCACCTTGCCATCATATGCACGCAAGGTGAGCAGTGTGGTCCAAGAGGGTGTGCAAAGAACTGGAGATGATGGAATAAGCCAAGACCTCTGCCCGGGGCCAGGGTGGGAGGGAGGTTCACTGAGCTGGACCATCCAACAGCCTTCTGGAGTTACCTCAGAAACAACCAAGCCCCAGGGAGCCCTCCTGACCTCCACCCAACCCCAGAAATACCTGCTTTCCCTGTGGGTCCCTGACCCTCTCCCACCCGCCCAGGGAAGCTGTGCCTACACCTGCCCCAGGGCTCCAGGCTGTAAGAACAGCCCCGTCCCCGGCTTCTCTGTGCAGAGCTGAGAGCGAAGGCCGCCCTGGGCCAGCACACAAGCAAGGCCTGCGCTCTGGGGCAGCTGCCCCTCTCCCTGTGGTTTCTTTGTCAGGACTGTGTAGCATTTATTATTAATGGTAATAATAATTATAATTGCTTATTGATCTCCCCCACTGCACCCGGCACTCTACCCAGCACTGCATTCGGGTCACTGGCCAGCAGATTCACAAATCTATGGCCTGTGTGATGCACTGCACAGCGCCGGTGCTCAATAGCCATCCGCTAACGTGACCGAGGCCACGTGCAGGGTCTCGGCTGCCTGCCACGTCCGGCGCACATGCAGATCTGGGTTAACCAGAGCACGGCCATGGCGAAGCAGCCTCCGACCAGCAGCCATTCATTACTCGCTTTATTTTTTTCAGCATTTGCAATGGACCAAGAAAATAAGAAAAATAAACGAAAGACACTGTGTCGGTCCTCAAGGATTACCTAGGACAGCACTTCTCAGCCTTTAACCTGCACACAAATGCCCTGGGTGGGGGTGGGGAGTCTCATTAAAATGCAGACTCCCCCCCAGTGAGAGTGATCCAGTGGCCGTGGTTCCACAGACGGCCAGGATCTCCCATCCGGAAAAATCCTGCAGGTGAATCTGGGACGAGGGGTCCTTCCTGGAACGACTTTGAGAAACATCAGTGGTGGGGGCGAGAGAGGAAGATTCAGGTAGAGGGATACACAGGACCCCGGGACCAGACCGAGTTGCAGCCCACCCTTCTCTGCCCTGCCAGGTCTCCATCCTGTCTGAACCCCGGTCTCAGAGCTCCCACATCACCCCAAAGGGAGGCTTTTCAGGTGCTGGGGGCCGAGCAGGGCTGGGTGCTACAGGTTCCCTTTCCCAGCGTATCTTGCATCTGTAAAGCACTCCACCGTTGATCACGCACTCACCCACGGTTTGAAGCACTGCTCAGTTTGTCAACGACTCTCCCGAGCACCCTTGCCTTCATTGCCTTCCGTCCTCACAGTCGCTCTTGAAGGAGACGTCTCGTCACTGGTGGGCCGCAGGGGAAACTGAGTCTGAAGTAAGCAGTAACAAGTCACTTGGCCTCTCTGAGTCTCAGTTTCCTCATCTGAAATGGAAACCTCCCTATGTCCTTGATTCTAAAACATGTCTTTCCCCTTGTATTTGAATGATTCTGAAATCAGGGTAGGTTTTGTAATGCCCCCCCCCCCCCCCCGGGGATCCTGATCCACCTCAGATTCTGATTCAGTGGGAGGCGGGGGAGGGGAGGAGGACGCATGCCTGCTGAGTTCTCAGATGCCCGGGAATGCCGGGAACCTGTGGGACACCTTTGGAGTAGCCAGAAAGCTGTTGACTTATACATCTAACGTGGCGGTTATTAAATCAAGGGGGCCACGCTACAGCTGATGGAATTTTTGATTTCAGGAACTGCATTAACCCTGTGTTCCACTGTATTCCCCCAGTAACCCCATAAAAATGTGTCTAAAGCACCCAGCACACAGCCTGGCACGCCAAAAACATTAATAGATGTTAGCGCACTCCTTGGAAAGCCTCCAGTGCGGAGGCGGACACCGGCCCTGGAAGGTCCATCTGTAATTGGATGAGATCCCCACGGGGCCCCAATATCGGAGGGGGTGGGATGCTGGCAAGTTCTGTGGAGAGAAAAATGTTAATTCTTCCCGCCACCCCCAGGTCCCCCAGCTCAGGGACATACGTGTTTGATCAGGTCTGCATCAAACGGCACATTTGCAACAAGACAAAGCTGAGCACAGGAGACGGGAGCCTGTTTGAGTGGGTCCCACTCACCACCCTGCCCCCCAGCCGGCCTCCACCCCGGCCTCTCCTTCAGACCCTGTGCCTAAGCTTGTTTCAGAGCACTGAGAACCCCGCCTGGTGGTAGACGCTTGGGAGGGGAGGGGCAGGAGAAGCAGGCAGGGGAAGCTGGGTTTTATTTAGGGGCTGGGAACCAGAGCGGGGAAGGAGAGAAAGAGGGGGGGCTAAGAAGGGAGTGGAGGTGGGGGCAGGCCACTCATCTACAAGCGACACCACCTTGCAAATAGCGGATTCAAGTTTGCACCTTCCTTCCTGCCCGTTCTCTTACCGCTCGAGGAGGCGGCAGGCAAAGGCCTTATTTGCTACCTTCTATTCCTCAGCTGGGGAAACCGAGACCTGCAGAATTGAATGCGATGACCAGATCACAAGTGCTGAACTGGATCCAGTTGGAAGCGGCAGGTCTGGGGGGCGGGGGGGTACGGGACCTGCACCTCTGCAGGTCTAAAGAGCTCCCAGGTGATTTGAATGGGGCTGGTCCAGGGACCACGCTTGGCATAGCGAAGGCGGACTCGCTTATCCGGACTTGCTCTGTTGCCACCCCAGAACTGCATCTCGTGTGCGTTCTGCCCATACGTGTTGGGTATTCCGCATCTCCCAGGCGTCACGTTGAGATGCAGTTGAGGACAAGGCAGGCCTGGTAGAATTTAGGCCCAAAGCAAATCAATGAAGCTCTTACAATTGATAAAAAGAAGGGCCAGGCTCGCAGCCCACAGAAGCACATTGTGTTTAGGGGAGGAACTGTAACATGCAGGGCAGCCCTGCAAAGAGACCCGGATCAGTGTGTCTGAGCTGGGTGGGTTGCGGCCAGACCCCCATGCCAGCAGCTGCCCCCTCCCCTGGGGTGTCCGTGAGCTTGGGAGGGACATTTACGCTGGGCTTCCTCTCTCACTGGGCATTAGAGTCCTCATGGCAGGTGGTGGCCAGGTGAAGCAAATAAAAACACAGGCGGGCCCCTGGTTAAAAGCAAGCTGGGATTTCACTGTCCTTGTGATATGATCATGACAGCTGACAAGTCATAACAGCCCTCCTAATAATAATCACTAATATTTCTTGAGCCTGTATGAGGTGTCAAGCCCATTTAGGCTAACGGCTTTGTGTGTCTCATTTCACTTAACCTCCATAAAAGGCCTAGGGGCAGGGGCTATGATTATTCTACCCATTTCACAGATGGAAAAACTGAGGCCCAGAGAGGTTATAAAATGTGCCCAAAGGTCATACCACTAGGAAGAGGCAGGGCTGGGGTTTGCATCCAGGGCTGTGTGATCCCCGAGAATCAACGACACTTACACCCCCCTGGACTCAGCTCTTGCAGGAAGAACCACCCCCAGCCTCTTTTGCTGTCTCCCTCCAGCCTCCCACACCAGCAGGAGGGGCCTCCCACACATTTCCCTCGCCCCACGGGCCCCTGCCCCCTTTTCTTTCTCCCCAAGCCTCCACAAAAGGCTCTTTCTCTCTTTATATGCCATTTCACGTGGCACCGACGGGCTGGCATTTCTGAAAGGAACTTTATTTCTTTTTGGCTTCCCCTTAGCTTTGTAGCGAAGAAAATAGAAATTGCAAAAATACGGACATGTTCTCAGACTGCGGATTTCTGATGCTGAGAATCCCCTCCGACCAGGAGGGGCTGGCACTGCTGACTGGCACCATGCCTGGCTCCCCTTCCTCCCAGCTCCAGGCCCCCACCTGCTGGGTACCATCTTGTTCTCCAGTCCTTGGCAGGGGTTTACCTAGAATGAACAGTACGTGACGGTCTTGCTCGTAGAGACGTCTGGGCTTTTCCCTTGGCCCCTTCTTATGTTACAAGCACCCCCATTTTCTTTGGGGAACCACAGCTCACTTCCTTTCAGGTCAGGTGGCTTCCAGGGGGCTGACCCTAACCCCCCTCCCCGGTCCTGGAATAGGCAAGTGACCCGAGGCAGGCCAATGAGAATACCACATCCCCTCTCCCCACAGTGATTGGTTCAGGGACAGGCACATGACCCAAGAGCAGCCAATCAGAGCCCAGAGACAAGGACATCTGCTGTTGGCGGGTGCTGTGAAGTAGAAGCCACTGTCGTTGCTGCGGTTGAGGCCTGGGGCGGCCTGGGGCAGCCGGGGGCTGTCTTTGCCAACGTACGAGGAGAGGCTGCCGAGAACGAAGCCGACACAGAGGAATGCACAACTTTCAAAACGAAAAAGAGACATAATCTTGATGTCACTGTCTGAGGACCTGGGTCCAGCTGTGCCTGAAGCCCCTCCATAGCACTATACGCTTTTCAGCTCATGAGACCCTATGCAGACTTGGGTGCTCTTATCACTCCTTGTCTGACGCTGCAATCGCTGGTGTTTATTGAGCACGGTCTTCATTCAGGTCCCCCTGAAGCCAGAGCTTCAGACAAGGTCACAGGTGCAGGTCACCTCCAGAAGCAGAGTGAGGTGCACAGGGGAGGGATTCAGAGAGAGAGTCAGTGTCAAGGTGCGTTTACCAAGGTTGCTACTGAAGACAGTGGAGACTCCATTTCTCCAGGATGAATAACGGTAGGCAGCGGGAAACCGACATGGCCCGATCTTGCTGACTGTGAGGATGGAGGAAGGGGCCACGAGCCAAGGCACGTGGGAAGCTTCTAGAAGCTGGAAGAGGCAAGGAAGTGATACTCTCCTAGAGCCTCTGGAAGGGATGCAGACCTTGATGTTGGCCCAGTAAGACCCATGTTGGACTTCTGACCTCCAGAACTATAAGACTAGGAGTGTGTGTTATTTCAAGCCATTACCTTTGCTCCTGGGGGTTATGTGCAGGGCTTGAAGGTTCAGATGCCCACAGGGGCCAGGCAGGAACCATGAAAAGTGGCTCGGTGTATGACAAAAGGGAGTGGTGGAGACTGTGGCAGATTGGGGACCTCATGGTCTGCCTAAAAGGGGTGACTGCTACCCATCTCCAGCAGGTGGCTGGCTGTCAGGCAGGAAGTGCAGCATAAATATATTTTGCTTGCTTTGTCAAACAACCCAGAAATCCAACCAAATATGAAGTCTTGCAGTTTTTAAATGTTGACAACACGCACACCTAAAACATAAAAATGGAAAGGGGCAGGAAGAACTCATGGTCCACATCCTGAGCTGACTCTGGCCTTCCGGTTTTATAGATGGGGAAACTGAGGTTCAGAGTGGTTTGCCTAAGTCCAAGGGAGACTCAGCGTGGCCCATTTCCTTAGACCCAGAAGCACAGGCAGCCTCTTGTCCGGGTCCCTAACCTTGGTCTGTGCATTCAGGACCTGAGGGATTTTCGTGGGGTCCGGGAGCCAAGTGGAAGGTGGAGGCAGAACTGCTTCTAATGCCGGCTCAGCTGGGTTCCCACCTCCCTACACGTTTGTCAGAGGCCAAGTGGGTCCTCATCTCTGTCTCTTCCTCTGTCTCTTCCCCTCTATCTTGGTCTCTGTCTCTTTGTTCTCTTCCCGAAGCTCTTTCTTTTCTGTCTCTGTGCCTTCTTCCTGGCTCTCTCAGTCTGTCTTGGTGTATATGCTTTCGGTCCCCTAATCTCTGCCATGCCATGTGTCTCCCTCTCTGTTTCTCTCCCCATCTCTCTCATCTCCGCCATTCTCACTCCCCTCGCACAACCCTGTCCCCGCAGACTGCTCCCCTCTGGCCACCGTAGAAAGGTTACTGTAAACGGGAATGAAGCCGAGGGCAAAAGTAATCAACCCCGCGGCTGACCTCCGATCCCACTCCCCACGTCCAGCCCGGGAGAGCCCCAGCGGAGGCTGGCTGCACCCCGCCCCCCTCCCCACCCCCAGGTCCCCTTGCTGACAAAAGGCCTATCTTCTCTCTGCCTAAATGATTTAAATTCTAATCAAACATCATTTATAGTACATCTCGGTACCGTCTCCTGGGAGCTGCTCCCACATGAGAAGTTGCCATGGCAACCGGGGGGTCTTGTTTCAGAAATGTCAGATTGTATTATTGTCTTCACACTTCTCTGATAACCTAGTGTCTCTCTCTCCTCTCTCTCACACCACCATCCCCACAATTTTATTTCTTCTCTCTCTCCCTTTCTCGCTGCTTCCGTACCTTTCATCCAGTCACCCTGCGCCCCACTTCCAAGGCTGTCCTCGGGACCCCCGCCTTCCTCGCTCTCCCCCCCCCCCCCCCCCCCCCCCCCCCCCCCCCCCCCCCCCCCCCCCCCCCCCCCCCCCCCCCCCCCCCCCCCCCCCCCCCCCCCCCGAAAGTGCCTGATCAATTTCATCCCCAGGCCCTCCGCCCCTCCCGTGTCTCCGGCCTTGGGGCCTCTCCCCTTCGGGAAAGGTGTCTCGCCCCACCCCTCGTCTTCAGCAGACACGCTGCCCCCTCTAGGGCTTTGCTGGAGTGTTCCGGTGTCATTTCATGTTGCTAGATATGAAAATGAGACATAGATTTTTCCAGCGATGCATGCGTGTGAAGT
Organism: Craseonycteris thonglongyai; assembly: GCA_004027555.1. Classification (NCBI taxonomy): domain Eukaryota; kingdom Metazoa; phylum Chordata; class Mammalia; order Chiroptera; family Craseonycteridae; genus Craseonycteris; species Craseonycteris thonglongyai. The sequence continues at coordinate 83,747 of PVKE010001392.1, forward strand.
TCTAATCTGGTTTTTCAGAATTTTTTTTTCTCCTGGGGGAGGGGGTGGCAGTGGAAGAAACCATGCTCCTGACAGGATCCCCATGGAGGGTAGAACATGAGGCAGAAGGTGTACTGTGGTGTGTGCCTGCATGCATGTGTGTGCCTGCATGTGTGTGTAGGTGTGTCCATGTGCACGTTGTGCAGGCCCACATGCATGTACACATGCACGTTCATGTGTGCTATGTGCCTGCAGGTGTGTGCAGGTGTGTCCATGTGCACGTTGTACAGGCCCGCATGCATGTACACATGCACGTTCATGTGTGCTATGTGCCTGCAGGTGTGTCCATGTGCACATTGTGCATGCCTGCATGCACGTGCACATGCACGGGCACGTGTGTGCAGGTGTGTTAGTGCATACCTTGTGCATGTGCGCAGTCATGTGTGCATGAACGTGTCCAGTATATACTGTGTGCCCGCATGCGCATGCACATGTGTGCTGTGTGCATGTGTACGCACACATGTGTGCTCATGTGTACTGTGTGCCTGCATGCATGTTCAATGCACATTGCATGTGCCTGCATGCACGTGCATGTGCACACTTGTGTGTGCTGTGTGCCTGTATGCATGTGCACGTGTATATGCAGGCGGGGGTAATCTAGAAGATGCCTTCCCCAGTCTGGCTTCTGGCACAGCTCCAAGGGCCTGGGCACCTGCCTCTGTCATCACACGGTCCCTCCTGAATATAAAATGGGCACATTTTGCCCAGTTTTCATGTTTAGGGCAGATTCTTCCCCCCATTGCCGCTGAGATGCCTGAGTCCTGCAAACAGCCCATGGGGATTTTCTAACACCAGCAATCCCCTCCTTCCACAGGGGGGAGCCTGAGGCCCCCGGGGGCGCAGCTAAGGCTGAGGTCACAGGGCTAGAGGGTGGCAGTGGAGCCCAAGGCTTCCCCTGCCAGGCCACTGGGAGGCTGACCAGGGAGGAGGAGGGAACTGGAGCATCGCTGCCCTTTAAAGAGATGTCACCAGAGGGGCCAAGGCTGGAGGCGTGTCTGGCGGCCCCATCAGGTCCTGTGGGGCCGACACTGCTAAGCCCTCCGTAAGAATTGTACTATTTAGTCCTTGTAACAACTAGGAGGAGGTTGGATCATTATTCCCATTTTGCAGAGGGGGAAACTGAGGCTCAGAGACGTGCTATGAGGCAGCCCAAGTTTCGGAGCCACTGAATGCAGAGATGCAGAGGTGGGATTCAAACCTAGGACTCTGTGGCCCTAAGGGTGAAGCCACCAAAAGACTAGATTAAAAATGGCCCCCAAGAATTTTCCTCCCTCGTCTCCCAATTGGGAAAACAGGCTCAGGGAGGGCCAGGAACTTCCATGAGGTCACACAGCTTGTCAAGGGCAGAAGCAGCCCCCTGGCCAGGCCTCAGGGACTGGGGGTTTCTACCGTGTGATAGGCACCAGGGACCCACGGCAATCCCAGCTCTGCCTCTCCCGGGCTGTGTGACCCTGGGCTCAACACCCAATCTCCTGGAGACTCAGTTTCCCCATCTGTGAAGTGGGAATCAGAAGGGGACATGCTTTAAGGACGGAAGTGAGGATGACATGATGTAATACTTGGACTGCACTTAGCAGGGTGCCTGGACAGTGGGTGGGAACCTCAAGATTCTGCTGTAATTGTGATTCTATTCACGATTCCTCCAATCCAGACACCTTCTGCAGCTGGTGGTCCCTTCCTTTTGAATGCTTGTGTTTGGCCAGGGACCATCACCCCCCAGGAGTTCCAGAAACTGGGACCCCCTGCTCCTGCCCCTGAGCTTTCTGGGATCAAACCTAAGAGGTACCAGCTTTCCCCCCTTTCCTGTTTCTGCCAATCTCCCCAGTAAAGTGGGGGCTGGGAAGAGCAGTAAGCAGGGTGGGCATGGGCCTTGCCCACCCTGGACCCAGCACACACACCTCCCTTTCTCAAGACAGTGACAGAGACCAGGTTGCTCCATATGTACAGTCCGCACAAGGCCATGCTAAAATTCTTCAGTTTTGAACAGAAGCCTCACAATTTCATTTTTCCCTGGGCCCCAAAAAGTAAGTACCTGGTCCCGACTGAGACAGCTAGACCCAGAGAAAGAGGACGCATCATCTCACCGTCTCTCTGGGTCTCTCTCTGTCTCTCCGGGTCTCTTTGTCTCTGGGACTGAGACGCGGGGCAGGAGACGCGCCACGGGCTGCGTGTTTGTCCAAGGCAGGACGCATTGATCCTGCGCCGCCATCAGATAAATCCGGCCCTGGTAATGAACCTCCCCACACGGCGCTCTCAAAGCACACACCGGCCCTGGCCCCAGCGGTTAATATTTAACTGAATAAGGGCCATAAATATGGAAAATGGGACTTTTAATTAAATAAGCAGCTTTTAAAAGGGCCCTTGGGCGGGAGAGGCTTTTGTTTAAATATGATTGATTTGACATGTCCTTTCGCTCTCACACTCTCCTGGCTCGCTTCCGACCTCGACTCCTGGCCCCAGCCGCAGGCGCAAGCCGGCGGCGGCTAGACCCTGTCCTTGCGGGACGCTGGGACTCCCATGGGCAGGGATCGAAAGCTAGCTGTGTGGCCTCTCACATTTGGGTGAAACCACATCAGAGGGGTTTTTGAATTGGGGGCATGCGTGTTTTATCCTCCCAAAGTCAGGGGTTACAGTGGGCTGAGGTGCCTCCAGATCCTGGGGTGTGGCTTCCCAAAGACCTGGGTTTGGGCCACCATTTGGCTATACATCCTTCCCTCAGTTTCCTCATCTGTACTATGGGATAATAACATTACCTGCTTCCCAAAGCTGTGTGCAGCGCCAACCCACCCAGTCCACGGCAAAGCCCAGCCCCCCGGATGCTAATGTCCCTTCTGAGTGTTTGCCAGGGTTCTGGCTGGAGGCTGGGCCATGGCTGAGAGGCCTCGGGGACATGCAAGCTGTCCGATGGCACCTGTGTACCTAGTGACATGGCAGCTCCTCATGGGCAGCACCTGGCCCTGGGCTGTCTTTTTCTGGGCTCAGTGTTGGGGGTCGCGGGGCTGAGGCTGGTTTGGGGTGGAGAAGTGGGGCAGAGGCACAAGGCCATTTCTAAAGCAGGTCACCAAGTCCCCCCCCCCCCCCCACCGCAGGGACCGGGCAATGGGCCGGGAGCCCAGAGCAACTCGACACAAAACCTTGTGTTGTGGACATTTGAGAAGGGACCCCGTCTCCTTAGACATCCCCCTCCCAAGACCCCTCAGTGAGTCTTAAAACTCCACGGTCCCAGTTTTTCTCTCCCTTTCCCACCAGTACACACCTCCCAACGGGGCTCCCGGGCAGGAAGTCTGCCCCTGTGTACCCACGGTCCACCCGGAAGCCAGATGAGCTTCTAGAGCCAGAGGTTCTTCCTTCTCTAAGCAGCACACACCGGCCCGGGCCGGCTGGCCTCCCTCCCCTGTGCCCAGGCCGCATCTATCTGTGGGCAGCGTGGCCCCCACGGGGCCCAGGGAGTCCCGGGAGTCAGGAAGATGGGGGCAAAGGTCAGGGCGAGGCCAGCCCCTGTTAGTGTCAAAGGAGATTAGGGGTCCTGCTCTCCGAGCTGAGAGCTGGGGCCGAAATCAGCCTGTGATCCCAAGCGAGGTGAGTTCAGAGGTCACCAGCTGGCTCCTTTGTGTGTCGACGTGAACACGAGAGTCACCTAATTGGGGTGGGTCAGTGAGTGGACACAGTCAGGACGCCCATCAGGAGAAGGGAAAGGGACAGACGGCCCTCCAGGCACTGGGTGGGGTGTCTGGGACACGTGGGCTGGTTCCTGGTATTAACACTCCTGCTAGAACGACAGCTACATGGAAGGAGCAGGAGCCGAGCCGTATGCATGCCCATGGAGTGCCTGTCGCATAGGCCCGGTTCCTGGCGCTTCATGACACAGTCTTGTCCTTCCAACCTCTCTGTGCATTCGGTGCTGCTGCTCCCTCCTCCTATAGCCAAGGAAACTGAGGCACAAGGGGGTTGAGTCAGTGGTCCACGGCCCTACAGCTTGCGTGGAGGAAAGGGGCGTGGGCCCAGCCGGTCTGCCTCCTCACAACGCCGGGGGGCAGGGACCCCCATCTCCACCTTATTGATGGGGGAGGCGAGGACCAGACAGGGTACCCCGGAGCTGTTCCCACTCCTGAAGCGAGGGGCTGGCCTCTGTACCCCTGTGTCGACCTGGCATGGGCCGTGGGCTGCCCCGGGGGGCTGGGTGGCCAAACCCCTACTCCAGGACAGCTCCCATGGGCAGAGGCATGGCTTTGGCAGCCAGCCCAATGATGGGGGACAGGTGTACCGGGTAAAGGTGTGGGTGCGGGTCCCAGCAGCATCTGCTGCACCTACTGTGTGCTGGGCAGTATGGCCCTTGTGGCACTTGCCTACATCACAGCGGGCAGCTACCAGGTGCCAACATCCGACATCCACCACTGAGTCGTACTCTCCCTATAACCCTACGAGACAGATAAACCCGTTTCATAGACGACAGAGACAGGGCTCGAGTAGAACGCGCTCACCTGTGTCCCCCTGCCCGGGCCCCAGGCTGGCGCTTTCCTCTGTGCTGCCCTAGCCTCGGTGAAGGTCACAGGCCAGGTGCAGCCCCAGCCAGCAGCGGGCGGGAGCCGTGGTGGAGGACGGCGCTAACGCCCGGCTCCACCTGACATTTGGGTTTTACTCTCCATGGGAAGTGCGCTAATTACTGCTAGCTGCGCAGAAGGCGGCTGGAACTACCACTTGGATTTTATGGAGTTCTTTGGGGCTGCCATTGCGGTGTGACTTCTGAAGACCACAGTGGCAGAGGGCAGATGAGCCTCTTTTCCCATCCCCAGCCAGCAACTCCCAGGAGTCCACGGATGGGCAGGGCAGACGAAAGGCCACCCTTGTTCATTATGATACGTGGCATTACGACAGATGCGGGAGGCCACTGGAGCGGCCTTTCTGAGCACCCACCGCATGCAGGGTGCTGCTCTCGGGGCTGCGGGGTGTCTTCTCAGTAGTCCTCAGGACGACGGCTATTCCCACCCCCATTGTACAGATGAGAAAGTGGAGGCCCAGAGAGGTCAAGTAATCTGCCCAAAGCCACACAGGAAATGGTTGATAGGCGATGCAAACCTGGCTCGTCTGGTCCAGAACTGTGCGTCCAGGAACACGGCGTGCCCACCGCCTCTGAAGAGGAAGGAATGCAGGGCCGGAGGGCTCTTCTCTGGAATGTACCGCCCAGGACGGGCAGCGGCCCCAGCAAAGCCCGTCCCAGCCAGAAAAGCTTCTCAGCAGACACCCTCCTCCTGCGGTGGCATTGAAACGGATGTCCTGCCCCCGTGGAGACTCTGGCTTCCGCTCCACCTCCTGCCTGTCCCCAAATTCCAGTGGCTTTCAACGCCCCACCAGGCCCTCCTGAGAGCTGACATTTTCTGCCGCCCCTGTGGTCAGCGCTGGGCAGCGATAACAGGCTTAGCCCGGCAGCAGAGCACTTAATTAAACTTTGGAAGGAAGAATGCTGGGGAAGGGCCCCAGGGCTCCCCATGGGCTGGGCTGAGGAATTTTAACCCCCTGTCATCCACTCAGGCTTGGCCGGAGTCTGAGAATATCCACCCATCATCTCTCCACCTGTACTCCGGCCCCACAAACAGGGATGGCGCTCCTCACCTGGGCCCGGCACTATTACTGCGGGATCCAGCGCATGGCGGACCAACCCGGCTCCCAAACTCGGTGTGGCCAGTGGAATGTTGCGGAAGTCAGGCTGTGACAGCTCCGAGCTAGACCCCCCGAGATGCTGCAGTGTCTGCTCTTTCTCTCTCACAGTCCTACCTCCACCTGGAGAGTAAGCCTGAGTGAGCCTATTGGAGGATGAGTGACCCCATGGAGCACAACCAAGTCCTCCCAGGAGAGGCCATTCCAGGCCAAACGCCAGCCAGCTGACCCTCCAGAGAGAGGCCGGCCTGGATCAGCAGAGCCACTGTCCTGACTCAGCTCACTACCGATGTATGTGAGAGCCCAGCCTAAGCCGGGACTAGGACCCATAGACTCATGAAACAGCATGTAACGTGCATTGTTTTAAGCCACTGAGTGTGGGGGTGCTTTGTTCCGCAGCATTACTGTCACCATAGCGGACTGATAGAGCTTCTGTATTAAGTCCAACCTATCTCTGCCTTGCCCCCATCTTTTCCCACTCTACCCCTCCCTCACTTGCTTCGCTCCAGCCATGTTGGTCGCTTTATGTTTTATTTCCTTGTAAGAATCTTGCTTTTTCCTGCTTCCTTGTCTTCCCCACCATTCAGCCTGGCACACAGTAGGTCCTCAGACAATATCTGTAGAATGAATGAATGAAGCAGTGAACACATACAGCCTCACAGGGGGCTGACCGTCCAGTGGAGTAGGTGATGTCACTAAGTCACAAAGTCTATGTGCTAGAAGGAGAATAGTAGGGATGGCAGAAGCAGGCTCTTCCCTGAGGAAGTGACGTCTGAGCTGAGATCTGTGGGATGAATAGGCATCGATCTGGTGAAGAGGGCATGGAAAAGCATTTCAGGCTGAGGGAACAGCAGGTGCCAAGACCCTGAGACAGGAGGGTGTATGATAAGCTTGGGGACATGAAGAGAAGCCAGTAGGGGACTTTGATTGTTTTTAAAAAGCAGGGGAAGCCGGGATGGCTCAGTGGGTTAAGCACTCACTTTGCAGCGCTGGGGACCAAGGATCGAATCCCGGCCCCGGACCGTGCGGAACCATGTGCTGAACTGGGAGCTCCCCCAGTTCAGTTCTCTCTCTGTCTCTGTATCTCTCTATCTCTCTCTGTCAAAAAACAATTAAAAATAAATAAATATTAAAAACAAACAAAAAAAAAGCAACAAGAAGCCTTCGAAGCACTATGGGAGGACCACCTCGTGTACCCCCACGTTGTCCTTCCTTGGGCAACTACAGGACCTGGACTTGGGGCAGGCAGAAGACCCTAGCCCTTCTCCCAGGACTTGCAAGACCCGGCTTCTTCCACCTGGGCTCAGGTCTCCCCAACGAGGCCACCAGAAGCCAAGTTGCAGCCGGTGACCACAGGAGCTGCCGCTTATGTGGCTCTTGGTAAGTGCCTTTCATGGTGCTAAAAGTTTTACCCTTTTATCTCAGACCTCAGGATTTTCTGGGCCAGTGGAGGAAACTGGCACGGAATCAGCGGTTCTCTCTTCTTACAGAGTCTGAATGGCGATTAGCTTGTATCTCCAAAGCAGTTCTATCTGATTAAATGGCTGCTCAAAGCAGGAAAGATCGTCCTGACTGATTTCGACTGTCTGCTTAGGTTCCAGAGGCAGCTTTCATAGTGTTGCCGCACGTTTGCCATCTTGCTTGAGATAGCGCTGCGGTCGTTCTTCGAAGATTCCAGTTCGGTATGTGAGCCAACTCTTGAAAGTCAACTCCAAACTGACCCGCCAGGGGAAGGCTTCAAAGAACAGAGTTCTGGAAGGTTACTGGGCCCAGCAAGGAGGTGGTGGTGTTGGGGGCGTGGGAAAGCAGAGGGGACTTGGGAGAACAAGTCCAGGACAGGTCACAGAGGACACACTGAGGACACGATCCAACTTTTGGAATTGCCCCAACACCCCCCCAGTCCTGAGGCTCACACACATATCTGGGGTCAGCTTCAACCTAGGTGGGTTTCTCATGCTAAGACTTTGCCGTTAGACAGGACCATGGGACAAACTAGGGGCAGGCTGTGGCCTGTGGCCAAATCTGGCCTTCAGCTCCTTTTCATGAATAAATGTTGTGGGGACCCAGTTCCCCCATTTGTTTACAAGTCGTTTCTGGCTTGACTCCACGCTGCTGCAATGGTGGCGAGCAGACGCTACCGCAGAACCGCACATGGCTAGCTCTGTATGCAAAGAGGTTGCGGGCCACCTCAGACAGACCGAGGGGTGCTGGGGCGCCTTCCACCACGAAACGGGAGCAATGCCTGTCCTGCGGCACTCCCCAACGGCCTGGAAGAGAAGGGCTTCCACGCCCCGCTGTTACTCAGGAGGCAGCCTGCCAGGGCATGGCTGTGTCCCTGCTGAGGAAGGCGTGGGGGAGGGGAGGAGAAAGAAGTGACATCATGGAGACCTGACACGTCTGGAGTCCTGCGGTCGTCACTAGACAAGGCAGGTCCCACCACATGGCCCTCAGCTCTCCAGCAGCCCTGTGAGGCATCCACACCTGCTCTTTGCAGATGGGGAAACTGAGGCCCATGGGAGGAAAGTGACTTGCCCAGGGCCACACAGTGGGGGTGGGAGCAGTTAGGACTCAAACCAGTTAGTTCACAGTCTCTGTGCTTTTCTGCACCTGTCTCTTTAAAAGCTGATGAGACTAATATTTTTTATTACACATGAGAAATGAGACTCTCATGGTTAACACGGTGACTGTCAGCAGCTCCCTTGTAATTTTCTGTTGTTTCTATTATTACAACTGAGTACACTATTCCAGACGAATTAGGTATAATGCTCACTTGTCCTGACAATAACCCTACGAAACGAGTTGTGTGATTCTCCTCAGTTTGCAGATGGGGAAACTGAGGCCCACACAGGGGGCGATTTGCCCAGCACTCCCGGGGACGGAGCTGGGATACGACCACCCCCTCCCCCTAGCCCCTGCCCAGCCTGTAGGCTTCATCTGCCAGGGGTGACCATCTGAGCTGTCACCTCATACCTTGTGTGTTCACGGTCCACAGTCTCCAGAATGTTCCCATCTGTTATCTCCTATGTGAAGGAGGGGTGCAGGTGGTGAGTGAAAGAGGGGGTTAGTACCCGTTTTCCAAATGGGGAAACTGAGGCCCAAGGCAGGAAGTGGGCCTGTCCAGCTAGACCGCAGGGCCCGTCTCGCTCCTGCCTTGTGCTGCCTTCCCCCTTTTCCTGGCCCCCCCAATCAGAGCCCAGAGCCCCCGTCCGTCCCCCAGGGAAAGCTGAGGAGGACAGTGATGGATCTGGGCCAGCCTCCATCCTCATCCCGAGCCGCGCATCTCATCTCAGCACGGGCTCCCTCCCTCCCCGCGTCTCCTCCTGCAGACGGATGACAAGCGAGAATGTCTGTGACCCAGAGAAATTATCTTCCCTTCTCTTTCACCGCATAATTTTCTGCCCTCTCGTCTGGACAAGCCTGGGTGATTTTTAGCTACAAAAAAAAGGAGGGGAAATTATCATTCAGAAAAAAAAAAAAAAAATAGAAGGAGGCTCCTAGCTCTCCCACAGACAGGCTGTCTGCGGGGGAAAATGAGAATCTCCTGTCTTGTGAACTCCAGGGGACTCCGCGGGGGTGTCCACACGCGCAGGGTGGCTGTGGGCACCCCGAGGGCCAGGCCCGGGTCCCAGCAGGTTCCTGTGGCTTGAGGCACCTGCTCATCTTTCTGGGGTACCCTTTGTGGCCACCCCATGTGGGTGCACACCTGGAGACAACACAGTGGTGGATTACCTGTGAGTATCCCAGCATCACTCGGACCCAAGCAACTGTCCCCACATCTTACGGCTTTCTGGAAGTTTCTCTCCCTACCGGATCACACATATACACACATGCACCTTCACGTGGTCACATACTCAGGGCCTGCACCACAGGTCGTCAAGAAAAGTATCATTGACTTTTTAAAATTTTTTTCTATTGTATTTGATTTAAAATTCCAAACATTACCAGTAAAGATTTAGCAAATAAAGGTCCATCTGTTTTCTCAACCTTGTAAGTAACTACTGTTAATGTTTTGGTGTCCATTTTTCCAGTCTCTTCCATGCAAACACCATGATTATAAAAATGTACACACGTGCACTCAGCCCCCACAACACACACCACACACAGCCGTTAAGATTCCCTGAGTTCCTCCCCCAGCACTGCTACTTACTGTGTGGCCTTAGGCAAGTTACCTAACCTCTCTGAATCTGTTTCCTCACCTGTAAAATGGCCATAGTTATGGCTTGTACGTTATGGGGAAAATGAAATGAATTAATGAATGTAATATGCTTAAACAGTGCCACACATATAGGAAGTGTTCAATAAGCCTGATTTTTTTTGGTAGAGTTTTCAAATTCTGTATTGTGGAGCCCCGTGCCTTTAGTGGGGTGTCTCAGGGGGATAAAGGAAAGGGGTGGAATACAGGCTCCCCCACCCAGCACTTTATTCAGCTGGTCTCTTTCTGTTCTACGTACTGTGAGTTTTTCTTTGGAAAATAGATTCTCCTGCTTAACACACACACACATGCCCATGCACCTCAGTTGTAAAGCCACTAGCATTGGGATCTGAGTAAAGGTGCTGTTGCCAGAATGACCTGGTCTAATCCTGGCTGTGCTGTGTGACTTTGGACTGGTGACTTTGCCTCTCTGGGTCCCAGTTTGGAAGTAAAAACAGCATCACAGCATCAAGGGCTCGTGTGAGGAGTAAGTTGGACAATGTGTGTAAACCACATACAGCGTCTGGCTTGGCATAAAGCCCCCCTCCCCCAAATAGAGGCCTTACTATTATTAGCTCTGGGGGTGACTTTGCATTGAATGGATTAGAGGGGGCTGTGTTCTTGTTCGGGGCCTACAAGCAACTGTGCAGGATGTTTGGGGTGGAGCGGCTGTCTTGTACCCCTCGCCTCTTGCTGACCACCCCCTTCCCCAACCCACAGCTGTTACTGTGAGGTCAGAGATGGGCCTCGAGGGGTCAGTGAAGCCCCTGAAATTATGCACAGGTACAGCCCTCTTGCCTTCACCAGAAGCAGGTGTGAGAATTGGGGTGTTTTCTATAGCGATTGGCAAAGATGTCAAACCAGGCCAACCCCCTCACTAAATTTACTATTACGATTTCTAAGCGAATGAAATAGTTGAAGCGTCTCGGTTTTAATGTCTGAAGAGTAAACACCCATCGCTACCGCCCACACACGTGGCAGATTCTCACTATTGTAAGGGGCTTCCTGAGACTCAGAAGCGTGAGAGTTGCTCCTCTATGGACACACACCCGGTCGTGACAGAAGAGGCTGCCAAGCATCTGACTCTCAGCTGGTATACAAGTTCAAGTGCACACTTCAGTGAATTCTTACCTGGGTGGACACTCGTGTTACCACCACCCAGTCAAGTGATAGAACATTCCAGCCCAGCAGCAGGCTCCAAGTCCCTCCATCACTGCCCGGCTCCCCAAGGGCGACCACCGTCTCCGACTTCCATCACCTTCCATCGGAGTTGCCTCTTCTTGAACTTGGGACCGATGAAGTCACACAGAGATTTGGGGGCTGGCTTCTCTCACTCGGCGAACACTATGAGACTCGTCCTGGCCCTTGTGTCTGGCAGCGGCTTCTTGGTCATTGCCGAACTTGCGAACAAAGCTGCCATGAACACTCCCACCCGGACCTTGTGGTGCCTATATTTTCACTTTAATTATATTTTATTCCTTTCAACTTTCACCCTACACCCCAGATCTAATTTCTCACAGTAGAGGTGCCCATACTGATACTTGGAGTTAGGGGAAAAAAAAGTTAGAAAACGATGTGGCTGCCTCTCGGAAGCTAGAGGAAGGACCAATGTGCCGTAGTCCACGGAGAGATTGGCACCACCTCTGCATTCGAGGGTTTCTACACATCTAGCTTCTCCCAGGTAAGCCTCGTATTCTCAGTAAAGCCATGGCCAAGGGCTCCTTTCTCCAAACTGCTCTGTCCTGACGTGTTCTGGGTGATGCAACACGGACAATAGTTGGCTCGTTAGCATTTACACCCGCTCTGGAGGGTTCTGGGCACAGAACAACCACACCTGGTTGAGAGCACATCCCAGCAGAGAACATGGTCACTGGGATGCTCTTGGTTCTTAGTTCCAGCTGCCGCTGCTCTGACATTCATCTTCTAGGCTCATAACCCTTTGGCCCTTTGGCCTTAGAAGGTTCCAGCACCTTGGACAGCGTGCACACACAGGCGGCCTTTCAGCAAACGATGGATTGAATGTCAACTTGCGCAGTGACTCTCAGGTGGAAAGCTGTGTGTTGGGCTTTGACGCCTCCCCCTGGGCACGATGCTTTCTCTTGGTCCCACGATGGCTTCTCAAGGTCCCTCTCTAAGGACCGTGACAACCTCCGCCAGGACTAGATCAAGGGGGCAGGACTGGGAGTCCCCTGCTGCCAGATTCGTGGAACCAGGGCTCACACGTAAAACCCATCCTGGGTGACATGTGTGTTTCAACCAGGCACATTTTTGAGGCCTCAACGCTAGTATCTGTGGAGTCGGTGACCATTGTATGGCTGCTATTTCAGAGCATACCTTCGCTTAGCAAGAATTCATGTGGGCCTCTTGAGGGAACACACAGCACTGAATAAAATGTTTTCTTCTGTGAACAGTGTGTAAAGAATTGGCCTATTCTTGTAATTTTTCTTTCCTATTCCACAAAAACAGTTATTGTCACACTGAGCCTCCAACCCCGGAAACCCAGGGGTAGTACAAGGGCCTCTTCAGGGCTTGTGCCGAACAATTTTCTCTTCTCTCGCTCTTGTTTCACTCCATTACCTTTGGTTCCCTCCCCATCTAGGTTCCATGGACACATGAACAGACTCCGGAAGGTGGTCTTTCTCGAGTGCTGATGTGTGTCCACCACATTTGCTTTGGAGTGAGATACGGATGTCACATATTATTAAAAAACATCTGCGTCTGCCTTGACTCACTTGCCCTTTGCTCTTCCCGATGCACAGTGAGCTTGAATTAGAAATATCCAAGGAAACAGTAGGTTCATTTTATTGCCAAAGATGGCTCTTCCACACCTGGTGTTCTGTTATAGAAGCTCAAGGCTGCTGCTTTTGAACTCAGACTCACCCATGTTGCATTCACATCTCCCCAATCCCTCACGCCAGGTCCTGGCCCGGAAGTGATTTATGACAAATAAGAAAAACCAATTAATTGTATCTTAAACAAATGGGGGCCATTCTTTTCATGTGATGCAAAGTCTGGAGCTGGGTGGCTAGTTTTGACTAAGTGATGCCATGTTCTTTGTGATGCTCTTGGCCTCTCCCTCAAGGTTGCAGAATGGCTGCTGCAGCTCCAGGCATCACATCTGAGTTAAAAGCAAAACAACAACAACAACAAAACCATACAAACAAAAAATGGAAGGAAGAAGGAAGAGAGGCCTGCAGTGTCACTGCCGTTTAATCAGGGAAACAAAAACTTCCCTGGAAAACTTCTAGCAGATTTCTGCTTAGGTCTGATTGGCTGTGATTCAGATACCTGCAGCTGCCAGGGGGTGCTGGGAAAGCCTGTGGAAGGCAGAGCGGGTGGAGGAGGCTGCAAACAGCCTGTCCTCTCACAGCGTCTGCCACACCCTCTTGTCACCCCACCTCCCCGTTGTGTATGACTTGACTTTCCTCTTGGAATGAATGGCGAGCCCTCTGCAGTTGCTTGGAAGTGGCTACATATCTCTGAGTCCTTTCTGTGTGTCACCCACTGCTGTAGAAGTCCCGGCCACCTTCAGGTCCACAACCACAGTGTCCTCCAGCTCCCTTTGGACTTGCTTGTGGCTCTGCTCGGGATGCTGCTCACTCAGCTCTGTTTTCAGCAAGCCCGAGTGGCTTCTTTTTAGGCTTCAAGTTTTGGCTTGCGTGTCACTTCCTCGGAGCATCCCCCATCCCGACCACCCCGGCGAAGTCGGCCCTTTCTCTTGCCCTGGTCCCCACTTGAAATGACACGTTTGCTCATTCCTGGTTTCCGTCCGCTTTCCCCTCAGGCCTGAGGTCGGCGCTTTCTGTCCTGCCGGCAGGGTCCAGTGATAGCACAGTGCTGGCTCTCCACCCCCGTTTCCTGACTGCACATGGGACAGGGCGGAGGCGAAACACGTCGGCCGTCTCAGAACAGCTGGCCGGTACCGTCACATAGGGACAATGGCTCCTAAACAAGCCCAGAACTTTAAACGGCTCCAACAGCACTCCTGCTGGCAGTAAAATGGGTGGATGGGCACACAGGCATACACGATCCCATAGAAAACAAAACCAGAAGAAAAAAGCGGTGGAGTTCTGAAGCCCGATGCAAATACAGACACGCTTGCGGCCCCCGCGGCCCTTCTGCGCCGGCCCTCAGCCTTGAGGACCAGGAGGCTGGAGACGGCAGCATCAGCGGACCAAGGACAGAACTGTCCCCAGTTCCCTTACTTTTATGCCTTTCTTTCCACGTGGGCCCACGTGTTGCTAGCTCGTGCAAAGCGGTCCACGGCGAGGAGGGACCTGGCTGCAATTCACACACATGACACACATGCACACCTTTGTTTGGAAAAGGCTCAGCCTAAAAACCGCCCAGCCCTGGTGGAGGGGCCTCGGTGCACGTGTGGTTACTGGCCCATGAAGGCCACTGCGGCTGTCCCTTCTTTGCCTCGACAATCTCCCACCTCCAGGTCCTCCCTCTCGGGTCACCTTCAGGCAGAGGTCATTTCTAATAAACTGTAAGCCTCCAGGGCCAGACAACGTGTCTCTCCTCTGCCTTGTGGGTGCTTGTTCAATGCTTGTTGCATTCCTGTCTGAACCTCACCTTCTTCCCATCTTTCAGAAGCCACCCCACCTCCCAAGCAAAGCTTTTTCTGTCCGTTCTTGTCTTATTAGCCCGATCTCCTATTCAAAGCCCCTTTTAGCACAGGGTCAGTGCCCAGCCCATCACGGAGCTCTGCCCGGAGTCGGGGCCCCTCAGGGGGTGGGGGTGGGGTGGCACAGCAGGGGCATTGCTTGGGACCCTGGGTGCAAACTCCCCACTCCTGTGATCTCAGAGCAAACTCAGCGGTTGCTTTTTGAAAAAGAGGGGTTTCGGAAAGAAGCTGAAGTCCGTCTGCCCCCATCCCCGCTTTTGCCTCTGGACTGTTCTGGGACATCAGTTATGTGTGATGGGAGATGTGACAGCCAAGTAGGTAGAGAGAAAAGCAGAAATCAGTGACGGCATTGGCCCTCCCTGCCTGAACCCCTCCCAGAGGCCCCCCCAGGTAGAACCCCAGGCCAATCTTCCTGTCCTTCCCTGACCAGCCTCGAGCACCTGCTCCATCAGCCAAGTGTGTGTCTTCTGAACCTCCCCCACCTAGATTCGTCCCAGGCCCCAACTCCGGAGGGTCCAGAGAACGGGGGCTCAAGCGTGTCTGGGTGACCCCAGAGGAAGTCCCCGGGAGGGGGGTGGGGCCAGGCAGCACACAGCAGGGACCTGGATGGCGTTTCCCAGTCAAGGACAGGAGGGCGACCCTCTGGGCCTTGCCTGGAGCCCACGGAGGCGGCCTAAGCCTTCTTCTCTCTGAGACACGGTTATCAGAACTAGAAGAGGGAGTCTGAATAAAGAGGAGCAGGAGAGAGACAGCCGCCTCCCCGCCCCCCGCCCCCGTCCCCGCCGTTTCCAGGCGACACGCAGGCTGTCGCGGTCGCTGTCATACAAACCCTTTTCCCGTAAGACGGCAGGTCCCACGGGGAGAAGGGGTGAAGTGGAATATTTTATCAGCCGAGTACATATGTAACCAGAAGTGGGGCTGAAAAGCAAAACCTCCTCTCCGTGAATGGGGGGAGGGGCGGGTGGAGAGGGCTGGCAGTGACTTATCTCCGCGAGGTCAACAGTGGGAACACAGCGGCGACCGCGCTTTCTCGCCCTCCGCATTGTCAACAGGGACGATGTCTGCACCGAGGGCTCTTGCAGGGACAAAGTGTAAAAGGCACCACGTTTTTGTATTTAGAAATAAGATGCCGGTTTACATATCAAGGTGCGAAAAAGAGCAAAGAATCAGGCAGCCAGACTGCCTGTTCCCCCGGCCACTTCCCGTACGTGGTCTGGAGAGGTGCTCCCATGGGGAACAAGTCCTTGGTGTGGCTTCCGGTTGGGGTAAAGTCCCAAGTTCATTCGGCGGCACGGTGTCCGGTCGGGTTCAAATTCCAAGCTCATTCCTAGCGGGAGGCCTGTGTGGGGCTTGGCCAGAGGAGGTCTGAGGGGGCAGGAGGTTGTCCAGGTAGCGAGTGGAAGGTACAGTCTCTTCCCTGTTCTGCAGAGGGCAGCCATCTCACTCCTGCCCTGGAGAGCGCGATTAGCCAACAACCCAAAGAAGCAGGTAAATAACAGGAATAATAATAATAATGGGACGAAACACTTGCTTTGCCCAAGATTTCAAGGCAAAGTCACTGACCTCACAGAGTCAGCAGCCCACTTGCCCGGGGAAAGTGACCTGGCATGGTGTGTTGTGAAGGAGGCTGGTGTATCACCGCTACTGGGGGCGCCTACGGGGAATGGGCAGACCCACACGCTGTCTGGGAGGCGTTTTCCTGGTGGCCATCTGTGTGCACGTTTCCCAAGAACAGGGCACGGAACCCGCTTCATCCGGGAAGGCGGATGCTCGGGGCAGGGATCCTGCCTCAAGCCCATTCAAAAGTTTGTGAGATGATTCAAGTTAAGCAAAGAGGGATGGAGAGAGTGAGAGAAGAGTTAGAAAGAGAGAGAAGGAGAAGGGGGAGAAACGCAAGAACCCATCTGGGCAATGCATCACATTGAAATTGCCCCGCATTAAAAATTCACCAGCCAGTGAATTTTCAAGGGATTTGTAGTAATTAGATGACAAAATGCTGGCAAATCTCAGGCTTGCCAAAGATGTTACTCAGGGGTCAAAGACTCGACACTTTCGGCTGGGTAATTTGTAAGTGTCAATCACTCGTGGCCATCAGAGAGAAGGGAGCGATCTAACGGCTGAATTCTAAGTAAGTGTAGGCGCAGACGTCTGCCCGTCTGCCAGTCTGCCAGCAAACCTGAGCCCCGGCCGCTCCGCTGGGCACAGACAGCGGCGCTGGCCTGGGTCCCCACTTCTTGTTTTTACTCTTTTAGGAAAGGGGTGGTTTGCCAAGAGTTGGAGGAGAGTTTCCTGCAACCTGACACCACTAAAGGGCAACATGGGGCGTGTGTGACTTCAGTGTCTAGACACCCAGCCCTGGGCCTCAGTCTTCTCATCTGTCGAGTGGGGACAAGACTCACCATGCGGGGTCGTTCTGAGAGAAGAGGGGCCTGCTCTCTTGCTACCTAGCAGATTCCTTCGCTTAGTGCCTGGGCCCCTGTTCCAGGCACTGTTCTGAGCTCTGAGGACTCAGCAGCAGTCACGGTAACAAATAAACCGACAGTGTGTCCGAGGGTGGAACGGAACCGGGAGCCTGGAGAAAACAAGGGACACAGAGCGCTCAAGGTGAAGCCACGAGGCCTGGCAAGGACGGTTCTGTTACGAGAACTGTCAAGAGGCCAAAGGTGACGGGGGTGCGGTGGGGTTCGGCCCCCCAATGCTGGACTCAATGCAGCCCCGCCTGGGCGGCCCCCGGGCACGTCTGCTCCCCGAGTCCTGGTGGGGAGCAAAAGCACCTGGAGGAGCCCGTGTGTGTCTGGCCGACCCTTGTGAGATGTGCTCATCCCAGCTGCTCACGCTGATTGGAAGCGAGCCTTGAAGATGCGTGAGACCCAAGGTCGGAACTGCTCGGCCGGGAGCCCCGGCGGGAGACCCGTTTCTAAGCCGATGCCCACGGCGGGGCCTCTCTCCCTCACTGCTCCTGCCACCAGGGTATTTTCTGGAAAGGGGACTGGCTTTGGAGTCAGACAGACCCCAGGCGCTGGAGCCTGCCTGCTGTTTCTGAGCTGCGTAACCCTGGGCAAGCCACTACAAGGCCCCGGGCCTCAGTTCCTGCATCTGGAAAATGGGCACACTGGCCCCACTCACATGGTTATGGACAGGCAGTATTAATAAGGATCCGGGTCAACCCACGCTTCTCCGACTCTAACACAGCCCCCATAAACGAGAGGTGACGACCCCGCAGGCCACTGGGGTGTCCCAGTCAGAAGAATCCTGCGGCCGAACCAGCCCGAGGGAGATGAACCTCCCTTAGGCTTAGGGGACAAACCTCGGCTTTAAAAGACACAGAGCTGGAACAGGGTCTCTTTGGTAGTTTGCTGCCTGGTTTACAAAATAAATGTGCGTGTGGCCCCTGGGTGCTGGAAGTAGTTCTGTATTCGGTGAACACTCCCACTGGGCCCAGGGAGGGCTGGGGCTGGGATCTGTAAATCACTTTCTCCCTGGAGCAGCTCCTGGTTATTTCGCAGTTGTTGGTGGGGGCGGGGGGGGGGGGGGGCGGCGCCC